>CAUYPK010003790.1:0-30088 GCA_963574355.1 Loris lydekkerianus | reverse complement strand
TGGAAGGAGGGGGATTGGTGAGAATACATTTGTGGTGCATCTTACAATGGTATATGTGAAACTCAGTAAATGTAGAATGTAAATGTCTCAACACAATAACTGTGAAATTGCCAGGAAGGCTATGTTAACCAGTGTGATATAAATGGTGTCAACTGGTCTGTGAAACTAGTGTATGATGCCCCATGATCATACCAATGTACATAGCTATGATTTAATTAAAAAAAAAAAAAAGCAAATGTATTACTCACAAAAGAGAAAAAAAATAATAATAATTTAAAGTACCCTCTGGTGGCCATTGTTCACCATTGGAGAGTTGGTACCGAGGCCAGACCTGAGTACAGAAGAAAGCCATACATTTTTTTTTTCATCTGGGGACCAAACATGTACGAATCTTTCAGAATACAGCTCAGCGGTGTCTTCTCTTGGTGAGAGAATATATTACCCATCTGTGGGAAAGAACAAATGTCCAGCATCTTAATCAATTACACCCTTGTATTCCTGGGTTGTCAAAGCATCTTCTGACCAACCCAAGAAGCCTTCCTGCCAAACAAAAGGAAGCATCCTTCCAATGCATGGGGAAGAGTCCCTGAGGAGAGTGGCCTCCTCAGCCCATGCACTTGTCTGGATTTAGCCACTGTTACCAGTGTAGCACTTAGTACCTGCTGGCTCTCCTGTGCTTTCTACTTGCCAGCAGCATAGCCTGAGAAATCAGATATCTGGGAGCCTGGTCCCAGATGATGCAAGTTTTGTCCCTTTCTGCGCCTGCCCCGCAGTATCAGTGAAAGTGGGAATGAGCTCCATTCTGGAGAAAATGGCTGTGTGGTGCTTGCACATTTAACTCTATAATTTTACAAGGTTCTTTTAAATTCCCAGTAACAAAGGACAATCATGAGCAGGTCTTAAATGCTAGGTTTTCCAATCTGCCTTTTCTTTCCCAAAAGTTAGCAAGGCAGGGTGGCGCCTGTGGCTCAAAGGAGTAGGGTGCTGGCCCCCATATGCCAGAGGTGGCGGGTTCAAGCCCAGCCCTGGCCAAAAAAAAACTGCAAAAAAAAAAAAAAAAAAGAAAGAAAAAAGTTAGCAAGGCAACAATAATTTTTTTTTTTTTTTTTTTTTTACAGCTTGCATTTTTATTTAACAAATACTAAAAAAATAGCTAAAATACATTGGGTACTTGTCATGAGTGCATCAGTAAAGACCACATGGTTACAAAAGCCTGCATTGCAGCAGTACACAACTGCAACTCTACATAAATGCCACAGATCCAGAATACTGTTTCTTGCTCTATTTACACAGCTGATATACCTATTCTAACGAAGGAGGAAGGGGGGACGCACAAGAAACTCAGGCCTACGGGAGTGTAGGAAGAGAAGGCAAAAAAGCAGCGCATGCATGGGGGTATGTAACAGTCAGAAGCAGAACAGTTCAGAACAAGGCCTGCCCTGTCAAAGGAAGAGCTAAAAGACAGGTATATAAAAATTAAGGTGGGCTTTCAGACTGGCTAACACAACAACATTCCATGAGTAGATGATATTTTATTGTTGTTTATCCACTTCATTGGGAGCAAGGACAAAAATGTAAACTCTACACCTTGGTTATCAAAACCACCAAACAAGAGCACTCTGCCTTAAAAAAAAAAGTTTATAAAGTCATCTTTTCCAACTTAATTTTTTTAAAAGATATAATTGTCATATTCCTACTTAAATGTCGCTGTTTGGGACTTGTTTTTCGAGGGCATGTGAAAAAACGAGCTTGCCCTTTCCCCCCCCAAATATCCTTTCCAACAGAAAGAATCCAAAGAGACACCTCAAAATGCCTATAAAATTATTGCTTTTCTTTCTGTAAGTCAGGCAGGGGAGGCTACTACGTAAAGGAACGGGACTGGTTCAACGGATTACAGTTTTGTGATTGCTCCCGCGACTGCATGCCTGTGGGCACCAGCCAAGGAGACAACAGCCTCTCACCCTCTCTGGTTGGTTCACGCGGCCTACAACACTGAGGAAGAAAGCCACACTGAAGACAAGAGGAGAAAAGTCAGTCCAGTCTAGAGAACGACATTCAGGGAAACAGAGTACCAACACCTTCTTAGAACATGGAAATAAAAAAGAACTCCAGCAGAGCTACCTCGCCAACGAGCATGTTGAAAGTCCAAAATAGCACCATTCATCAGTGTCTCAGGTCCTGTGGCAGCATCTCGGTCACTTACCACAAGGAAACAATGAGTTTCAGACTACTTCTATACATCAAAAGAGTACAAGGATAAAATAGAGAGATATACAGACAATTGATGAACATAAACTACTTGTTACATCTAAATGGAAAAAAAAAAAAAAAAAGGGGACTCTCAGCCTCTTCCAGAAGCAGTCGGGAGCTGTGTGAGGGAGGCGGAGTGGACCCGTTTTGTGAGCATGGTGGGAGTTTGAGTTGTGGAAGACATTGTGGTAGGGAACCAGGCCTGAGGCCCCACCTGTAAGGGCTGTAAACGTGGATTCACAGTGTGAAATTCTGAGTGTTTTCACTTGAGTCAGGATGATTAAAAACTGGTTTGATGATAGCTATTTGTCCACTGTAAATTCTCTAAAACAAGGCTCAGAGTCCCATAGTTTCTTCTTATACTTGATGATTTACACAGAAAAAAATCCCATATGTGATATCATGACCTCATCAATACCCATACACCACATGTAATACAAATGGAGGTGTTACAATTTAAAAAAAGTGGAGGTAACTGATTCTCGGGGAGCTGAGTTCATTGCCACCCGTTGGAGTCGGGGAGGCCGCGACCATTTCATCATCTTTCTTGCAGTTCACTTCTTTAGGGACAGGAACTTCCCTGAGGAAGCCTTCCCTCCATTTCCTTGTTTGGAAATGGTTCCTGACTGACCCAGACAGAGAGTTCTGGGTAATAAACCATTTTGAGAATCTTAGTCTTGGGCTCCCATTCTCCCTCTTCACTCCAGGAAGACCAACAGACAAAAGCCCCGCCCGTTCACTCTGTCTCCTCTCTACACCTGAAACACAATTTTTTTTTTTTTTTTTTTGAGACAGAGCCTCAAGCTGTCACCCTGGGTAGAGTGCTGTGGCATCACAGCTCACAGCAACCTCCAACTCCCGGGCTCAAGCAATTCTGCCTCAGCTTCCCAAATAGCTGGGACCATAGGTGCCCGCTACAACACCCGGCTATTTTTTGGTTGCAGCCGTCATTGTTGGATTGGAACCCGTCAGCTCAGGTGTATGTGGCTGGCGCCTTAGCTGCTTGAGCCATAGGCGCTGAGCCAAGGCAACAATAATTAAACTCAGTTACAAATCAGGCATTGAGAGACACTTTGAAACTTTTATATCACAATTAGTTACAACTAGCCAAAGTCTTAGAGAAACATGGAATTATTTTAAACTTTTCATTTACACCAATAAATCAGAAAAAAATCAAATATGTACAATCATCTTTGTTGTCTTTCTTCATTTTCAAGAGACTGAACTGAAGCCAAGGGTTTAGGGCTATTCTTGCCTTGGGGAGTTGCCCTGGACTTCCCTTTACAGGCTGCTGGTCAGCCAGAGAAGCGATATAGGGGAGCTACTTTGCTCTTTGTTTGGAGCTGACTTCTAGTTAACATGGTTCAGCTTTTTTTCTCCAACACACCAAAAATGCCAATTGAATTTAATTTTGCAATGAAAGGCAATAAAAAGGACCTTACAGCACATTTACAACATAGGAAGCACACTTAGAACATCTGAAAAATACCAGAATAGTACAAAATTAACTAAATACATAAAGTATTTCTTTACAACATTCAAACAAAGCATGTAAACTACAAGGAGAGAGAGAAAGCATCAGAGGTCTATAGAGATAAATAGAAAAAGTTTGGGACCATGGAAGAGAAGCGAAGATAGTAAAAGCTGAGAGAGCATGTTTTTCAGAAGGCCCTCCAGTGTCCCAGGGTTGGAACCATTGCTCCGCTCTCAACCAGAGAAAAGGAATGAATACAGAACAGTTTCAAAAGCATTCTAACATTCTCTTTGGTTCCTTTCTGGAGCCAAGGGTAATTAGAAAGATCATTCCCCAACGGCATCTTGCCTATGACCTCGAGGTCAGCAGCTGCACTATGAGCTTTTAGGGGCAAATGGGCATTCAAATTATTAGTTTCCATTATCATAATTGTGGAGGAAAATAGGGTAGAGGGAAGTGGTCCCATTGCTTACCATAGATCTTCAATCCTGGACGATGCCCCCAAATATGATAAAATATGATACCGGAATCTTGCTCTTCAGTAGGTCCTTGGTCTTGGGGATTCAAGGAATGAACCCACAGACCACAGATCAGCAGCAAAACAGGATTTTTCTTTTTTTTTTTTGAGACAGAGCCTCAGGCTGTCACCCTGGGTAGCGTGCTATGGCATCACAGCATCACAGCTCACAGCAACCTCCAACTCCTGGGCTTAAGCAATTCTCGAGCCTCAGCCTCCCAAGTAGCTAGAACCACAGGCACCCGCCACAATGCCTGGCTATTTTTTGGTTGCAGTTGTCATTGTTGTTTGGCAGGCCCGGGCTGTATTTGAACCTACCAGCTCTGGTGTATGTGACTGGCGCCTTAGCTGCTTGAGCCACAGGTGCTGAGCCAAGACAAGATTTTTATTAGAAGTTAGAAAGGAATACAGAAGAAGTAAAAGGCACCAGAGCTTCTGGTGGGGGTGGGGTGGGGGGAAGAACTAACTAACTGGGGAGTCTCTATGTGGGCTCTTTCATCTAGGGGTATTAGGTCTTGAGAATTACACTTGGACAGGACTTGACAAATAGAAACACGTTTTCATCATTAATAAGTGTTATTGTCAAAGGAATGAATGCAGTCCCTCAGCTCAGGGCAAAAGGTCAGGGTGTTCCCTTCATGGACTTGCCCAAACCTAGGACAACTGGGGACCCCTATCCAGCCTTGAATGGGGAGAACTCTGTATCAATAAGAGTAATTTTAAAAATTTATAATTTTTCTTTGTCTTTTTGACAATCACAAGAGTTTTCCCCTTTAATCTGTGAATATGGTAAATTACATAATTCAATTATCCAATATTAAACAAAAATTGTATTCCAAGGATAAACCCAACTTTTAAACGACATATTGTGTTACTAGTATTTCATTTAGGATTGTTGTACCTATGTTCATGAATGAGATAAACCTGATTTTTTTTTTTAATTATAGAGACAGAGTCTTGCTCTTGTTCAGACTGTTCTCAAACTCATGACCTCAAGTGATCCTCTTGCTTCAGCCTCCCAGAGCACTGGGATTATAGGCTAAAGCCTCCATACCTGACCCCTCAAAATTTTCCTTATTGTTATGCTATCTGTTATGGGTTGAATTATGTCCCCCATCAAAAAGACGTTGAAGTCCTAACACCCAGTAATTCAGAATACGATCTTATTTGGAAATAAGCTCATTGCAGATATAATTAGTTGTGATGAAGTCATACTGGACCTTGAATCCAATATAACTGATGTCCTCCTTATAGGAAGATAGCTATGTGAAGCCAGAGGCCACACAGGGAGAATGCCATGTGACTGCTGGGGCAGTTTTGCAGCTGCAAGCCAAGGAAGACCAAAGCTTGCCAGCAGAACTCCAGAGGCTAGGAAGAGGCAAGGGAGGATTCCTCCTACAGCTTTCAGAGGGGACACGTTGACTTTCAACTTCCACCCTCCAAAACAGTGAGACAATACATTTCTGGCTATTTTTTTTTCTGGGACAGAGTCTCACTCTGTTGCCCTGTGTAGAATGCTGTGGCATCAGCCTAGCTCATGATAACCTCAGACTCCTGTGTTCAAGTGATCCTCCTGCTTCAGCCTCCCAAGTAGCTGGGACTATAGGCGTCTGCACAACTCCTGGCTAGTTTTTCTATTTTTATTTTTATTTATTTTTATTTATTTTTGAGACAGAGTCTCACTTTGTTGCCCTTGTAGAGTGCTGTGGTATCATAGTTCACAGCAACCTCAAACTCTTAGGCTCAAGTGATTCTTTTGCTCCCAAGTAGCTGGGACTACAGGTGCCTGCGACAACACCCAGCTATTTTTAGAGATGGGGTCTCACTCTTGCTCAGGCGAGTCTCAAAATCCTGAGCTCAAGGGATCCTCCCTCCTTGGCCTCCCAGAGTGCTAGGATTTCAGGCATGAGCCACCATGCCTGGGCCATTTCTGTTGTTTTAAGCCACCCAGTTTGTCGTTCTCTGTTATGGCAACCCCTGGAAACTAATATACTATCCACACAAAATAAATTGGGGACTTAACCCTCTTTTGTCTCTTCTCTATAAGAATTCATACAGTGCTAAATTATCTGGTCCTTTTTTTTTTTTTTTTTTTGAGACAGGGTTTCACTATGTCTCCCTCAGTAGAGTGCTGTAGTGTCACAGCTCACAACAACCTCCAACTCTTGGGCTCAAGTGTTTCTCCTACCTCAGCCTCCCAAGTAGGTGGGATTACAGGCACCTGCCACAACGTCCAGCTATTTTTCTGTTGTTGTTGCAGTTGTTGTTGTTTAGCTGGCCTGGGCCAGGTTCAAACCCACCAACTTCAGTGTATGTGGCTGTGGCCTTAACCACCGTGCTATGGGTGCTGAGCCAATCTGCTCATTTTTTTTTTCTTTCTTTTTCTTTTCTTTCTTTCTTTTTTTTTTTTTAAGAGACAGAGTCTTACTTTATCACCCTTGGCAGAGTGCCGTGGCATCACACTGCTCACAGCAACTTCCAACTCCTGGGCTTAGGTGATTCTCTTGCCTCAGCCTCCTGAGTAGCAGGGACTACAGATGCCTGCCACAACGCCCCGCTTTTTATTTTTATTTATTTATTTTTTTTGGTTGCAGTTCTGCAGGGACTGTGTTTGAACCTGCCACCCTAGGTATATGGGGCCGGCGCCCTACCCACTGAGCCACAGGCGCCACCATCCTCTTTTTTTTTTTCTTTTTGAGATGGAGTCTCACTTTCTTGCCCTCAGTAGAGAACTGTGGTGTCACAACCTCAAACTCTCGGGCTTAAGTGATTCTTTAGCCTCAGCCTCCCAAGTAGCTGGGACTACAGGCGCCCACCACAATGCCTGGCTATTTTGTTGTTGTAGCTGTCATTGTTGTTTGGCAGGCCTGGGCAGGGTTCGACCCCATCAGCTCCCGTGTATGTGGCCGGTGCCATGGCTGCTGAGCTATAGGCGCCAAGCCTGGGCTTACTATTTTCTTTGCGTGAAGGTATTTCTTGAATAAGAAATTAACTTTTAGCCACCTACTATGTATCTTGAGCACTGAATATACAGGTGTGAACAAAGTAGGCTAAGTCCTTGCCCTCATGGAGCTCCCGTGGAGTGAAAAAGTATATTCTGGAGATATATACAGAAAGTGCCAAAAAATTATACACATTTTTAAGAACGGAAAAAACTGGCCAGGCGTGGGGACTCACACCGCTAATACTAGCACATGGGAGGCCGAGGCGGGCAGATTGCTTGAGCTCAGGAGTTTGAGACCAGCCTGAGTCAGAATGAGACTTCTATCTCTAAAAAAGAGCTGGGGGCGGCTCCCCGCCTATAGCTCAGCGGAGTTATCATCTTGCTATTTGTTTTCTATTTGTCTCATTTGTTATTTGTTAAAAATTTATTTTTCTCCCTGTGTTCTTTTGGATCAATTAAATATACTTTATGATTTTATTTATTTATTTTTTTGAGGCAGAGTCTCACTATGTTGCCCTCCGTAGAGTGCTGTGGCATCACAGCTCACAGCAACCTCAAACTCTTTGGGCTTAAGTGATTCTCTTGCCTCAGCCTCCTGAGCAGCTGGGATTAAAGGTGCCTGCCACGAACCTGATTATTTTTTGGCTGTAGTTGTCATTGCTGTTTGGCAGGCTTGGGGTGGGCTCGAACCCACTACCTTTGGTGTATGTGGCTGCTGCTCTAGCCACTTGAGCTACAGATGCCAAACTGTATGATTCTATTTTATCTCTTTTGTTGTCTAATTAACTATAACTCTTTTTTATTTAGTGGTTATCTTAGGGTTTATTGTATACATTGTTTACTTTCAAGTGACATGTTACTTAATGTAAAGCATAAAACAAAACTTGCAATACTATATTTTCATTTCTCTCCTTCTGGTCTTTATGTTATTTGTTTATTTATTTTTTTGTTGAGACTGAGTTTCACTTCATCACCCACGGTAGAGTGCCGTGGCATCACACAGCTCACAGCAACCTCCAACTGCTAGGCTTAGGCGATTCTCTTGCCTCAGCCTCCCGAGTAGCTGGGACTACAGGTGCCCACCACAATGCCTGGCTATTTTTTTGTTACAATTTGGCCGGGGCCGGGTTTGAACCCACCACCTTCAGTATATGGGGCCAGCGCCCTGCCCACAGGCACCACCCTGGCCTTTATGTTATTATTTAATGCATTATACTTCTGTATATGTTATAAACCCCATAATACTTTTTTGGGGGTGGGAGTAGAGTGCCGTGGCATCACAGGTCACAGCAACCTCAAACTCTTGGGCTTACCTGATTCTTTTGCCTCAGCTTCCCAAGTAGCTGGGACTACAGGTGCTCACCACAACGCATGGCCATTTCTTTCATTGAAGTTATTGTTGTTTTATTTGGCCCAGGCCAGGTTCAAACCCACCAGCCTCAGTGTATGTGGCTGGTGCCCTACCCATTGTGTTACAGGTGCTGCTCCATAATACTTTTTTTTGTTTAAGCAGTCAATTACATTTTAAATATGTTGAAATAGAAAAAACTTATATATTTCCCCATGTAATTACCATTTCTTGTGCTCTTCATTCCTTTGTGTAGATTTGTATTGTATTTACAACTGGAATAATATTACTTTTGTCTGACACATTTCTGTTGACATTTCTTGTAGTGTGGATCTTCTCTTTATGAATTCTTTCAGCTTTTGAATATGTAATTTTTGGTCACTCTCTGATGCCAGGATCTAGAAGGTTGATTGACATGTGAATTTTTGCCAGGTATAGAATTATAGATAGACAAGTTTTTAACAAATCATTCCTTTAAAGATGTTGCTCCATTGAGTCATTTTTATATCTTCTCTATTTTTACTTCTTCTGAATGAATTCTTTTGAACTTGTGGAACACAGTCATAATAACTTTTATGTTATTTTATTTATTCATTTATTTTGAGACAGAGTCTCACTATGTCACCCTCGGTAGAGTGCCATGGCGTTACAGCCACAGCAACCTCAAACTTTTGGGCTTACGCAATTCTCTTGCCTCAGCCTCCCAAGTAGGTGGGACTACAGGTGCCCACTACAATGCCTGACTATTTTTTTGTTGCAGTTGTCATCGTTGTTTAGCTGGCCCAGGCCAGGTTCGAACCTGCTAGCCTTGGTGTATATGGCCGGCACCATAACCATTGTGCTACGGGTGCTGAGCCTCATAATAACTTTTAAGGTCCTCCTATGCTAAGTCTACTATATACAGAGAGTGCCAAAAAATGTACACACATTTTAAGAAAGGAAAAAAATTGTATTAAAATTGTAATACTTGGCTAGGCACAGTGGCTCACACCTATAATCCTAGCACTCTGGGAGGCTGGGCCTGGTGGATTGCTTGAGCTCACGAGTTGGAGTCCAACCAGCCTGAGCAAAATCAAGACCCAGTCTCTTCTAAAAATAGAAAATCTGAGGCAAGAGGATCATTTGAGCCAGAGTTGGGAGTTCGCTGTGAGCTATGACACCATAGCACTCTACCCAGTGTGACAGCTTGAGACTGACTAAAAAAAAAAAAATGTAATACTCCAAGTCACATTTGAATTATGTAATTACAAGAGGTGCTCAAAAGTGACTTGTATTCATCTTTTGTTATTGGTATATATTGGGTATTACAATTTTTTTTTTTTTTTTTTTTTTTTTTTTTTTGAGACAGAGTCTCATTATGTTGCCCTTGGTAGAGTGCAGTGGGGTCAAGCTCACAGCAACCTCAAACTCTTGGGCTCAAAGATTCTCTTTGCCTCAGCCTCCAGAGTAGCTGGTACTACAGGTGCCCACCACAAGGCCCAGCTACTTTTTGGTTGTAGTTGTCATCTTTGTTTGGCAGGACTCGGCTGGATTCCAACCAGCCAGCTCTGGTGTATGTGGTTGGTGCCTAGCTGCTTAGCTACAGGCGCCAAGCCTGGGTATTAAAATTTTAATACAGGTGTTTCCTTTCATAAAATGTGTAGGCTGGGCCTGGTGGCTCATGCCTATAATCCTAGCACTTGGGAGGCCAAGGTGGTGGATTGCCTAAGCTCACAGTTTTAAGAGCAGCCTGAGCTAGAGTGAGACCTTGTCTCTAAAAATAGCCAGGCACCTGTAGTCCCAGCTACTTGGGAGGCTGAAGCAAGAGAATTGCTTGAGCCCAAGAGTTTGAGGTTGCTGTGAGCCGTGACTCCACGGTATTCTACTGAGGGTGACGTAGTGAGACTCTGTCTCAAAAAAGAAAAAATATGTGCAATACATTTTTTTCGCACCCTCTGTATATCAAATTTGGGTTAGTTATGGTTGACTGATTGTTGTCTTCCTGTTTTCCTGTCTTGGTACATTATTGGTAAGCTTCAGTTGGATGCCAGACATTGTGAATTTTTTCTTTTTGGATGCTTGATATTTTGGTATGCCTATAAATCTTCTTGATCATTGTTCTGGGATGCAGTTAAGTTTGCCTGGAAACATTTTTGCCCTTTCAGGTCTGTAATGGGGCTAGATAAGGACCACCGACTCAAATTAGAAGTTTGAAAGGAGTCTTTTATTTACCGCGGGGCTGTCTCAGCAAAGTCTGAGGCAGACTAAGTGAGAGAGCATTGAGGTGTCTGAAGTTGGGGTTTTTCTAGTCTGAAAGTTGGCAAAGGGACAAACAGGTGGGCTGAAAGTTGGTGAAAGAAGCAAAAAACAAGCGCGGGGTCACGATGACCCCTTTTACAGAAGCAAACCTTGCAATTTAGTGGATTAGCAGAGAGGTAACATGAAGGTAACATAAAGGTCACATCAAACAGATGTAGCAATTACCAAATAAGTAAAACAATTTGTTACAGCACTTAGCTTGTTAACTCTTATCATGACAGCACTGAGCTTGTTAACTCTCATCTTATTTTGTTCCGACCTGATCTAAGACCGATCTAAGAGTAATGGTAGTACTTGGCATCATTTCATTTTCTTCTTTTTCCCCTTCCTTCTATGGGTGGTGGTGGTGGTGGTGTGAGGCCATCGTGAGGCCACCAGCATCCATCTTATAGGGGTGATGAGGCAGCTGCCACCCATCTCAGGTATTGCCCGATGATTTATTACATAGGGCCTTAAGCAGTGTTCAGTCTAGGGCTAATTATTTTCCATAACTGAGTCAAGACCTTCCTGAGGACTCTACCCAATGCCTTAGGAATTATGTGTTTTTTCCAATATGTCAGATGGGGGCAGGCACTATTATTATTGGCCCCATGTGGGTATTAGCTACTGTTTCCTCTCCAGGGGTGTCCAACCTTTTTTTTTCCTCTGACATAAATTGGAGGAAGAATTGTCTTGGGCCACACATTAAATACACTAACAAAAGCTGATGAGCTTAAAAAAAAAAAAAAAAAAAAAAAGTTCATGCATACTTTTTGAAGTATCTGACATCACAAATAAGCACCAGAGATAATCAGCATGCAGCCCACAGGCTGCAGGATGGACACCCTTCTGAATTAATTATTTCCAAGGTCTTCCCATCGCCTTAGGCAGTTTCCTCACAAACATCAATTGATCAGTATTCTTCCGAAAACTTAAGGGTACTCTTCAGATCTCCAGGGTTCTCTGTCTGTATTAGTCAGGGTTCTCCAGAGAAACAGTTTCAATAGGATATATTAGGATATATGTATCTATATGTGTATCTCTATCTCTCTATCTATATCTCTACATCTATCTATGTGTGGGGGAGAGACAGATAGAAAGAGAGAGAGAGAAATGAAGGAGAAAGAGATTTTAAAGAAAATGTCTCACAGGTAGGCTGGGGGCGATGGCTCACACCTGTAATCCTAGCACTCTGGGAAGCAGAGGCAGGAGGAACCCTTGAGCTCAGGAGTGCAAGACCAGCCTGAGCAAGAGTGAGACCCCATCTATACTAAAAATAGAAAAACCTAGCTGGGTGTCATGGCTGGTGCCTATAGTCCCAGCTACTAGGGAGGCTGAGACAAGAGGATCGCTTGAGCCCAAGAGTTTGAGGTTGCTGTGAGCTATGATGTCATGGCATTCTACTGAGGGCAACAGAGTAAAAATATTTTTTAAAAGATAAAAAAATGATGATTGTGGAGCCTGACAATGTCCAAAATCTGGAGGTTGGAGACCCAGGGAAGAGTTATGCTACGGTTTGAGTCTGAAGACAGTCTATTGGCAGAATTCCCTCTTCTTCTGGGGGTTTCAGTCTTTTTCTATTAAATATTTTAAACGATTAGATGAGGCCGGGTATGGTGGCTCACTCCTGTAATCCTAACACTCTGGGAGGCCGAGGCGGGTTGATTGCTTGAGTTCAGGAGTTCCAGATCAGTCTGACCGAGAGCGAGACCAATCTCTACTAAAAACAGAAAAACTAGCTGGGCATTGTGGTGGGCGCCTAGAGGCTGAGGCAGGAGGATCTCTTGAGCCCAACAGTTATGTTTCTGTGAGCTATGATGACACCACAGCACTCTACCCAGGGCACAGAGTGAGACTCTATCTCAAAAAAAAAAAAAAAAAAAAATTACAATTTTTTTCAAAAGTTTTATCTTTTGGAGAATTAGAGTAAATGAAGATGATACTGAGCTGTGCATGTACAAAAAAGCACAGAATTACACATAGTTCTAAAAAAATCATTCCATGTGGTAATTTAGTGCAAGTCTAGGTGAAATTAAGTAATATAAGTGTCTACAAGCTTAGAATAACACATTCTTCTTACAAGTAATTTCCTCTTGTGAATTAGGGTGAGGCCAGATGAAAAGAAGCAGCATTTTTTTTTTCTTGTTGCTGTTGTTTGTTTGTTTTTTTTTTTGAGACAGAGTCAGCTCGGTAGAGTGCCATAGTGTCATAGCTTACAGCAACCTCAAACTCTTGGGCTTAAGTGATCCTCTTGCCTCAGCCTCCCAAGTAGCTGGGAATACAGGCACCCACCACAAAGCCCAGATATTTTTTCAGAGATGGGGTCTTGCTCTGGTTCAGGCTGGTCTCGAACTAGTGAGCTCGGACAATCCACCTGCGTTGGCCTCTGAAGTGCTGGGATTACAGGCGTGAGCCACCTTGCCCAGCCTAAACAGAATGTTTTAAAACAAACTCAGAACCTCACATTCTTTACCAAAGAAACTAATTCCAAATCTAGATTAAGCATTATAAGTAAAATGTGCTCAAAATTATATACTCTTCTTCCAGAAAAAAAGAAAGAAAAAGAATAAAACCCCACATTCTTGTCAAAAGTAACTTCCTTTTTGTTTTTGTTTTTTTTTTAGAGACAGAGTCTCACTTTGTTGCCCTCGGTAGAGTGCTGTGGCGTCACACAGCTCACAGCAACCTCCAACTCCTGGGCTTAGGGGATTCTCTTGCCTCAGCCTCTCAAGTAGGTAGGACCACAGGTGCCACAACACCTGGCTATTTTTTTTGGTGCAGTTTGGTGGGGTCCAGGTTTGAACCCACCACCCTCGGTATATGGGGCCAGCGCCATACTCACTGAGCCACAGGTGCTGCCCCCCCTTTTTTTTGGCATTCTCACTTTGTCGTCCTGGGTAGAGACAGTGCTGTGGCATCATAGTTCACACCAACTTTAAACTCTTAGAGTCAAGCGATCCTCTTGCCTCAGTTTTTTATTTTTAGTAGTGACATGGTCTCACTCTTGCTCAGGTTAGTCTCCAACTCGTGAGCTCAAGCGATTCACCTGCCTCGGCCTCCCAGAGTGCTAGGATTACAGGGGTGAGCCACTTTGCCCAGCCAAAAGTAGCTTCTTATGGCTAATTAGAGAAAATCTTAGTACATGTGAAAACAAGATCAGAATGACACATTTTTCTACAAAATTAGCATTAAGGTTAGGTTAAGAGATAATATTAGTATTAGCAAGGTAAAGGTCAGGATTAGGGAAACAGTTAATTCCATGATAAGGTTTAGGTCAGAGTAGGTTTGTGGTCAGAATTAAAGTGAAAATCAATTTCAGAATCAATGTCAGGATGAGTCAAGTTCATTGTCAGGGTCACGTTTAGGGATATGTTTAGTGTTAGCATCAGGGTCAGGATGAGGGTTGTGTCAGATTCTGGATCACTGTCAGTGTTCTGGTTAGGGTTAGGTCAGGGTCAGGTTCATGGTTAGGGATATGTTTAGGGTAAAGATCAAGTTTGGGGTTAGATTAGGGTCAGAGTCAGGGTTATGATCAGATAATGCTTATGATCTAGTTTACGGTTAGCATCAAGGTTAAGTTTTATATTATAGAATCAAACTTTAGGGTTATGATTAGTGTGAGAGTCTGGTTCATGGTCAGGGTCAGTGTCAGGGTTAAGTTTAGGTTGAGGTCAATGTTCAGTTGTTTGATTTCAGGATCAAGAGTAGGTAAGGCTTAGAAGCAAGGCTGTGGTTAACTGGCTACAGTGGGGGTTGGAGGAGCAGATTCTGGGGATTTGGATGACCCCAGTTCCATGGAAGACCTCTTCTATTAATAAAAGTCCTCTGAACTCTCTGTGTTGTATTGGCCTCCATGGACTTCCCAGAGATGTTCCTTACAAACGGTTTCTTCACAGGTCCCTGGGGGTTGCTGGTGCTTGTCCCACTCTTGCCTGACCTCCCCAGGTTAAGAATGGGGGTTGGAGGACAAGCAGGACTACATTAGACAACTAGCTGTATGCAGACAGGGCACCACAGTGTGGGGCTGTGGATGGCCTGCTGGTCTACTGTAATCCTCCCGAAAAGCTTCTTTTTTCACTGTGGAGCCCTTCAGGGACCAATTAGATCATTCTGTGTGCTACAAATATCTGATGTCTCCAAGCTCTGAGCCAGGCTGGGAAGTCACTGAATTGAAGTAACATGGCTAACCTGCATTAGTTGGAAGAGTTGGTCTGGAGGTAGAGCTCAGCTTGGATATTGGGTCATCCTTCCAGAAGGCCACTGTGCCCAGGCGTGGTGGCTCACACATAATCCTAGCATTCTTGGAGGCCAAGGTGGGCAGATCACCTGAGCTGATCACCAAGAGTTCGAGCCAGCCTGAGCAAGAGTGAGACCCCATCTCTAAAAATAGCCAGGCATTGTGGCGAATGCTGTAGTCCCATCTACTTGGGAGGCTGAGGCAAGATAATCACTTGAGCCCAAGAATTTGAGGTTGCTGTGAGCTATGACACCATGGTACTCTACCAAGGATGTCAAAGTGAGACTCTGTCTCAAAAAAACAAAACAAACAAACACAGGAGGCCTCTATATCCTCTGCAAAGGCCCCAGGGGCTGCTGATGCTGGCTCACTGATTGCAGAGGAAGGAGGCTGGGGACCCAGAAAGCCCACCCTACCCTCCTACCTTCCTTAGAAGCCTCAAAAGGACCAGAAAGCCCATCCTACTGCTCTCTGACTTCACCTGTTGAGAATTGAAGCTGGAAA
Organism: Loris lydekkerianus; assembly: GCA_963574355.1. Lineage (NCBI taxonomy): Eukaryota > Metazoa > Chordata > Mammalia > Primates > Lorisidae > Loris > Loris lydekkerianus. The sequence continues at coordinate 14,537 of CAUYPK010003790.1, read as the reverse complement.
GCGTCAGGCCAGGGTCAAACAGCCTCCGGCAGTGTGAGGAGCTTTCTCTGGGGCTTTTCCTTGAGCTAGGTACCTATGGGGGATCTCCCAAATGTTCTCTGCACCTTGTGTGCAAGCCCTAGGGGGCTGAGAAAGTCAATCAGCTTTCTAGACCATGGCATCAGAGAGTGAACAGGACAATGTCAGGTGGCCAGTTGGCTCAGATAGAGTTTGAACTAGTCCTTGTTTAACAGACGTTCTCCTTCAAAGTTTTATGCCCTCTTTACATTGGCCCCTGGGGTTATCCCATGGGATTTCATCACTCATCAATCTCCTCCACGTAATAAATTTGGTTAAAAGTCCCTACTAGTTATTGAAAGACCAGCTATTTGCATGGAGTGGGTGGGGGGCTTTGGATCCCCCTGGTTCCTATAGTGTCCCTTCTGTAAGGCCTCTGCACTCATCATGAGCCCAAGATCTGTGCCATTCTCTCCAACTCTTTTTTTTTTTTTATTAAATCATAGCTGAGTACATTAATGTGATCATGGGGCACCATACACTGTTTTTATAGACCGTTTGACACATTATCATCACACTGGTTAACATAGCCTTCCTGGCATTTTCTTAGTTACTGTGTTAAGACATTTATATTCTACATTTACTAAGTTTCACATGTACTCTTGTAAGATGCTCCACAGGTGTAATCCCACCAATCACCCTCCCTCTGCCCAGGAAAAAAACCTTTCAGTTTGATAAGTGTTATATATACATGCATATAAATAATGTGCCTATATATATGTAATACATATTTTTCAAATAAAATTTTAAAGTGAGAGTTCAGATGTATAGCTATTATGTAAAAGGAAAAATTAAAAGATATAATTAAAAACATGAAAGGAAGAGGCTGATAAACTCGTGGGCCTTTTGTGAAGGTAGAAAGGCAAATAAGAACAACGGCTTTCATGTAGTGCAACACCCCAACTCCAACCCAGGGTATTTTTACAAACATGATTTTGGTGCAGCTTCTTTGTCTTTTTTCTTGTTTGTCTGTCCTTTAAACTAACAAATGTATTTTTTATAAAAATAATAAAATTGCATTACAAAAATTAAATAGAGAAAAGAAAATATTACCCATAATTCCATTACCCAATTTAACCACTGGCACCATTCACTACATTCTAGGATAGTTTAAATTAGTGAGGTATCTTTTTACATTGAACATTATGTTAGTCTGGCTTTTGAGGAGGACACAATAGTTCAGGTGAGAGTAATAGCTATTAATAACTACCAGATTTGAGTGTTTACACTGTGTATTCAAATTTTATACACTTTGCTATATAAACATAGAAGGATATTACATTAATTATAGAATAGACGTGACTGTGTGAATACAAATACACGCCATAGACATGTTGTCTATGCCACACATTACCCCCTAGCTCTTGTTTATTTGGGGTGAGAAAAAGGTTAACAGATTGCTTATAATTATCCTGCAGTTTTAAAAGAGAAAAACATGAACTCACCCAATGTTCATAAATATGAACTCACCAGATGATTTTATTATCTATTTTAGTTACACAAAATAATTAAATTGTTTTATTTATTTTTGTTTATAAACAATCAAACAAAAAAAATAAACAAACAACAACAAAAAAAAACCCATTATGTCTGGCAAGGTCCTACAGGATGGAAAATTAAACATTCCACCACAGATACTAAGGTTTCCACCTAATTTCCTGGAGATGGGGTAGAGTGAGATGTTTAAACTCAACACACCCCAATAAATAAATAAACAAAATACCAACACTAGAAAAATACAAATGCAGTAAATAACAAGAGAAAAACTCATATTCCTGCTTATGAAGTGACAAGAAAAATATGATAATACCATAAATCATAGCACTGGCTAAATAAAGGTAAAGGTTCTAAAACAAATCTGAACCCTTCAAAGTTGATGAGGCAGTTAGTGGTCTTGTTGCTCCAGGGAAGTGATGGTCACCAGAATTAGCTATGTATTAAGTAAGGCAAAGCTAACAGCCATTGTGAACCTGAGCATGCTCTCACATATGGACCAGGCAGACAGAGCAAGCCATGCAATAATCAGAAATTCCATATACTGAAAGCATTCAAAAGTCAGAGTTCATATTTATAGAAATAGTGCAGCCCTGGTCATCATACCTAAAATCATGAGGTTAAATATATATTAAATGATAGAACTTCTGGTGTGATATTATAGGCCAGATTTATCAAGCTATAGTAAATGATCTATCTAAACCAGTGTAATTCCTCACAGTCAGACTATTATAACATATTCTGGACTATATTTGTATTTTATCATTCTTATGAATGTATAAGTGATTATATTTCATAATAGCATTGAGTACATTACTTTTTTCCCATTCTTGAGATACGTTACTAAGAAGACTGTTTCAGCTCCATCAAGGTAAACATAAAAGATATACAGTCTCCATCTTTTTATGGCTGCATAGTATTCCATGGTATACATATACCACAATTTGTTGCTCCTACAATCTATGGGTTAATGGACATTTGGGCTACTTCCACAACTTGGCAATTAGGAATACTAAACATTCTGGTGCAAATTTATTTCTTGGAAAATAATTTTTGATCATCTGGGTAGATACCTAGTAAGGGAATTGCAGAATCAAATGGTAGGTCAACTTTTAGTTCCTTGAGAATTTCCATACTTCTTTCTTAAAATGCTGTATTAGTTTTCAATCCCACCACCAGTGTAGAAATGTTCCCTTCTCTCCACATCCATGTCAACATCTGTAGTTTTGAGATTTTGTGATGTGGGCTAATCTTACTGGAGTTAGGTGATATCTCAAAGTGGTTGATTTGCATTTCTCTGATGATTAAAGATGATTTCCTTTTTTCATGTTTTTGTTGGCCATTTGCCTGTTATCTTCAGAGAAGTTTCTGTTTAAGTCTCTTAAACAAAGAAATGGGGTTGTTTGTTCTTTTCTTACTAATTAATTTGAGTTCTCTATATCTTATAGTTATCAAACCTTTGTTGGAATCATAACCTCCAAAAATCTCCCATTCTGAAGGCAGTTCGCTTTACTTACAATGCCCTTAATTGTACAGAAGCTGTATAATCAATCAGAACCCAGTAATATATTTTTGATGTTGTTTCAATGACCAACGGGTCCTCCTCATAAAATACTTTCCCAGGCCAATATCTTCAAGCTTTTTCCCTGCGCTCTCTTCTAGCACTTTTATAGTTTCATGTCTTAAGTTTAAATGTTTTATCCAGTGAGAATCTATTTTTGTTAGTGGTGAAAGGTGAGGATCCAGTTTCAGTCTTCTATAGGTCATTAGCCAGTTCTCCCAGCACCATATGTTAAATAAGGAATCATTCCCTCTTAGGACTGCCTTTGCAGTATCCCACAGGTTTTAATAATTTTGTCTTCATTATCATTTTGTTCCAAAAATTTGATGATTTCCTTCTTAATCTCGTCTTTAACCAGCTATCATTCAGCCTAAGATTATTTAGTTTCCATCACTTTGTTTAAGTACAAAGATTTTATGTTGCTGTAGAGTTCAACTTTTATTCCACAATGGTCCGTGAAATACAAGGAATAATTTTTATTCTTTTAAATTTGCTGAGATTAGACATGTGTCCTAAGATATGGTCAATTTTGGAGGATGATCCATAGGCTGATGATAAGAATGTGTTTTCAGTTTTATTAGGATGAAATGTTCTGTAGATGTCTGTTAAGTCCATTCGTTTAGGATAAGGTTTAAGTCCATTATTTTTTTGTTTAGTTTCTTGAATAATCTATCCAGAACTGACAAAGGGATGTTAAAATCTCCAACTATTATAGTGCAGGAAGATATCATTAGGGTTTGCTTTATAAATTAAAGAGCCTTCTGATAGGGCACATAAATGTTAATCATTGAAATTTCTTCATGTTGAGTATTTCCCTTGACAAATATGTAGGATCCATCATTTTCTTTTCTTATCTTTGTTGGTTTAAATCATGTTGTACCTGCAAATAAAATTGCAACCTCTGTTTTTTGGTTGTTTTTTTTTTTTAATTTCCATTTGCTGGTATTATAGATGTCCATCCTGAGTCTTTTTTTTTTTTTTTTTTTGACCTTGACCGGGTTTGAACCTGCCACCTCCGGTATATGGGGCCAGGGCCCTACTCCTTTAAGCCACCGGCACTGCCCCATCCTGAGTCTTTTTTTATCCTCTGAAGTAAGATGAGTCTCTTGTAGGCAACAGATACCTGACCTGAGTTTTTGTATCCAGTCAGCCAACCTGTGCCATTCACATTAACTGACAGAATTGAAGCCATTCACATTAACTGGGAGAATCAATAGGTATGATAGTGCTTTGGCCATCATGTTTTTCAAAAGTCCAGTGCATATTTTTAATCCTTTCACCATTGTGAAAGTTAGGTTTTGTTCAATAAATTCTGGGTGAGTTTACTTTAGTGGTAGACCATTATGCTGGTCATTATGGAAAATGGATCTGAGTATTTCCTGGAGACCTGGTTTAGTTATGGCAAATTTCCTCAATATGTGTATGTCAGTAAAGTTCTATCACAAATGAAACTCAGTTTAGCTGGATACAGGAACCTGGGCTGAAAATTATTTTATTTTAGAAGATTGAAGGTTGATGACTATCCTCTTCTGCCTTGAAAAGTTTCAGGTGAAAGATCTGCAGTCATTTTAATATTTATCCCTTTGTAGGTAATGCTTTTCTTACATCTGGATGCTTACAGGATTTTCTCCTTCATATTAACTTTGGCAAAGTTAACTAAAATGTGTCTAGGAGATGCTTTATTTGGATTGAGTCTTGCTGGGGTTCTGAAACTATCTACTATCTGAATTTCTGTATTTCTTGCAATGCTTTAGAAATTATCCTTCATAATATCCTGGAGTAGAGCATCAGTGCCTTTAGGACCATACTCTTCTCTTCAGGAATTCCTATAAGTCAGGTGTTTGATCTTTTAGCATGACCCCACAACTCTATCTTGTTTTCCATTTTTCTGCCTCTTTGAAAGCTTGGGATCATTCAAAACCTTTGTCTTCAATTTCTGAAATCCTTTCTTCTGCCTACACAACTGTCTACTGTATTTCAAAGTTCCTCAAATAACTTTTTCACTCCCTTGAGCTCTGCTATATCTTTTCTCATTATGTCCATACCCTTGATGACTTTTTCTTTGAATTCATTACTTTTTTTTTTTTTTTTTTTTGGCCGGGGCTGGGTTTGAACCCACCACCACCAATATTTGGGGCTGGAGCCCTACACCGTGAGCCACAGGCACCACCCTCATTAATTTCTTGAGACAACTTTTGAACTACTCTTTGGATTTCTATTTCCTTCTTTTCCTCCATTCTATTCATCTTATTTGCCATCTATATTCTGAATTCTATTTCTGACAATTCAGCCATTTGTCTATGAATGGCATCTTCTGTTGTATCTCCTTTGTCATCCTTGGGGGGAGTTGATCTACTCTGATTATTTATGTTGCCAGATTTCTTCCACTGGTTCATCCCTATGAGTATTTTCTGCAATTCAGCAATTAAAACTGGTAGGGTGAGACTGGATTGGAGGCCCCAGGAAGTGGAGTTAACCAGCCCTTTACCAATGAGCTGGGGCTTGTGAGTTTGGCTTTCCCCCAACAGTCTTACAAAGTTCCCTTTCAGAGATGCAGCCAGAGACTCTAAAGACCTTGGTGAGATAGTGCAAGCTGGCTCTGTCTTGAAGTCATCCAGCCTCTACCCAATCTAACGAGTTGCAGTATTAGGCCAAAATCTAAGCTGCTAATCTCTCCCATACCTCTCTCTATTCCTGCGCCCCCCTACTTCCACTCGAGTCACCATTTCTGGCTGCTGTCCAGTGGCCCACACAATACCCAGGCCTCTCAGGGAATTGCCACACACTCTGGGCTCTGCAGGGGACAGATCTTCAGACTGTTGGGTTAGGGGAGGAAATGTTGTTCAATTTTATGCCAGTCAGGATGATGCCAAAGTTCACAAGTGGGACCTCCCTGGAGAAGGAAGCCCAGTGTTTAGCAGTTCTCTCCCATAGGGTAAAATGAGAGGTCTTTTGTTCCCTGCTCTTTTGCAGAGTCCACACGAGCCTCCCAGTTGGGGGAGGATTTCTCACCCTCTTGGCGATGGGCTTTGTACCTGGGATTGGTTTTCTTGGATCCTCTTTCTTGGAGTTGCAGCTTGCCTCAGCAGACATGATATGCACTTGTCTATCTTCTTTCTTAGCTCAGCTCCTCAGCTTTGGCTTCACTGAGTCCACTTCTGTCCAGTGTCTCTCCTTCTGGACAGGAGCCTCTGGTGAAAGCTGCCTCTAGTTGGCCATCTTCCTTCTTCCCCCTAAACATTCTTATCAAGGAATTATGCCTGGAATATAATTATTCAAATCTAATCAAGGACAATACCAGTCCTGGAATTAGGCTACTGGGATTGCTAGTCCTTATTTTATGCCAACCAGCAGGCTGACTTTGAAGAGATTACTTAATATCTCCAGGCCCCAAAATGAGAACCTTGGATGAGATGATATCTGAGGATTTAGTGTCTCTAATTAAATCCTTACAAGACTGTGAAGTTTTTTAGGGTTTTCCACTCTCCCAGGAGGGTTATGTACTAAGAGACCTGCACATCACCTGTAGCACTTCTATTAAAGTCACACAAGGGAAAGGAGACAAGAAATTATTCAAATATACAAATATATATATATAATTTAAAAATTAGATGAAGGAGGAATTAAGGCTTATTTAACATATGTTGAAGGCCTTCTATGTGTGAGGTTCTGTGCCAGTCCCTAGGATGATAATGGTTATAAAGCTAAACAAAACATTTCGGGACCACCTACACCTTGACGTTGTCTGCTCAAGGTCAAAGCACCTTGTCTTCTAACTCAGGCTTAAGGATTCCTCCCATGGTCTGCTCTGGGAACTTGGTGCCATGGAAAGGGCTAGAAGAGATTCTGAGCTGTCCCACTTACCCAGAAATGTTGAACAACTAAAAAGCAGGAAGGAGACCCCTGGAAGTATTTTTATTATAAATGATGCCCAGATCTCAAGTGGAAGAGTTTGGATTTCTGGTCAAGAATGAGGGTTTTATAAAATGCATGTGTGGTTATTTGTGTGTGCATGTGTGAGTGTGTACCTGCGTGTGAGGGTATATATGAATACTGGTGTGGAATGTGTGCCAATGTGTTTAGTTTTGTGTGAATACGTTTTCTGTGAGTGTTTATAATTGTGTATGACTGTGTTCATCCATGATACATTGTAGCATGTGAGTATACATAGCTGTGTGCAGGTTTACAGTGCCAGCTTATCGGAGCTGGGAACTGAAAGCCGAAAGGCTGCAGATGTGATCTGAGTCACACAGCGAGTTGGTTTTTCATAGGATCACCTCTTGCTGCAGACTTTTGTTTGCTCAACAAATCCTCTTTGGTTACAATATCACAAGACTCACTTTTTTTTGGGGGGGGGGGGGGCCTGACAATCTGCCTTCTGAACTAACGGAAAGGTGGGTGAGCCTGCAAATATAGTGGCAGCTATTCATGAAGTAATTGCACATACCTCCAGCCCCAGGTGACAGCTACCATGGATTACAACTTCCACCCCCAGGCAAGACAATGAGGATGACTTGACAAATTCTCAATGCCCTTCATCCCTGAGGCCCAGAGCATAAGAACTGGTACCAGACAGGCTGACCTGATTCTAGCCCTCCTAAGTGAGACAGGAGCTCTTTACATGGTCACTGTCTCTAATCTGGGTGACATCCCAGAAGCAGAGTGAAAGTCTCCTTCATCTCTGCTTCACTACTATCCAGCTGAAACCACACCCCTGTAAGTTAAGAATGTTTCCCTGAACTAAAAGCCAAATAGAAACAGTGTTCAATTTATTTATGCTTTAATCAGTGCTGCAGAAGGTAGCAAACCAGGATTGAGTGCAGATCCTAGTAAACATTCAGTGTTACCCATGACTCATTCTTTTCACCAAGAGATTTTTTTGCTGTGATACAATTCACCACCCCAAAATACCTCGTGTTGACTAACTGTGCTGTCATAGCTGGACCATCTGGCCGCTCCTTTGCCCATTACTAGAAAAGTGATCTAGAAGTCCTCCAATTCAGCCAGGGAGTAATTTAAAGCAATACCCAAAGGAAAGAGAAAGGAAGCTTTTTACAACAAATTAATTGCCTGTCATACAAGTTCACAGATGACCTTCAGAAGTTAAAGGGAGCAGAACAAGTAAACATAAATAAAATCAAAAGTCAAGAACAAAACAGGAGAAGATGGTCACAATAAATACAATGAAGTATTAACCACCAGAACACAAACAGAAATAGCACAAAGGAATAAGAAAAAACAAACAACTCAGAAGAAAGTGGGCAGAGGGTGATGGGATGGGGTGGGAGGCGCATTGTCTGCAGAGCATTTTTAAATAGTAATGAAACCAACTACAAGTCAGATCCACTTTTTATTATCATAAACACAGCAATCCCAAATAATGTCAGTGCCAGTTGTCCCATATGCGCCCCCCCCCCCCATTTGTAGGCCCCTGACATGGAATATGAATGGGCAGTTTGTAGAAAAAGAAATGCAAATGACTAAAACACAGCAGGCAAATAAAAAAATAGACCAGTGAGATATCATCACTATTGCTCATTGGAAATAGACAAAACTTTAAACATTGGTAACACCCAGAATTAGCAAGGATGAGGGCAAACGGATATAAATACTATTGGTATGCTATCAGGTCATCTGTCTTTTTTTTATTCTTGTCCATTTGCAGGAGTTTTTTTAAAGGACAATTGGCAGCATTTAGTATGCTTTCTAATGTACAAAAATAAAACCATTTTGCAAAAAACAGACCTATGTCTTTTGCCTTTCCCCACATCCCCCATATCCTTTGGAGAAAGCACTTCACCTTGGATACAAACTGTCTGGGTGGGGCCATCGAGCACAGAGCCCTCCCCTCCCCTAGTCCCAGCCTAAAGGCCAATTCTTAACTCTTGATACAGTGTTAACAAACAGTGGCAGCTCCAGAATTTCCACAGAGAAGGTCTGCAAGCTGGTTGAAAGAGAGGCAGGAAGGAGGATATTTCATTTGCCTGAAGTTACACTTGCTTTGTACCAACCATATTGTTTTTACCCATAGCTACCTGAGGGGCTGCAGGCACTGAAGCCCCCCTCATCCAATATACCCAGATTTACTAAGAAGGATCCAATCTAATCTAGTTCTTGTTTGATTTTTTTCTGCCGGAATTCTTCCTACCCAAGGGGAAATAACCTGAATGCAGAATGAAGTCAAGAGGCGGTGAGTGATAATCATACTCCAGATAATCTTTTCAGATCAAATGGTTTCCCCTCTTAAGGGTATGTGCTTGGGTTGCTGCCCTCTGCATTTAAAGAGCTCTGAGTAACAGAGATAAGAAGACCAAATGGCTACAGGGGGTGGCACCAAAAAGAAGAGTTCACCATGGTAATAATAGCCTTATATGTATTATAGCAAATATCTTTTAAAATCTCCTTTTTCTCTTTAATTTCTCAACTTATCTTTAAAAACTGTTTATTTCAAAACTGGTGAATTATTACAAAATTCTTTCACATAATCCACCACCTGGGTCAAGAAATAAGAGTATAATCAAGCATCCTTCTCCTCTCTAAAGGGAACCACTTTCCTAAAATGGATTTGTTTTTGCCTGTGTGTGCATAGGTGTGGATTGTGTGTCTCTCTGTGTGAAGGTGCATGGGGGTATGAGGAGGATTTTTTTTTTTAATCTATGAAATTATTCTTTTGTGTCTGCCATCCTTTGCTCAAGACTATGTATGTGAGATTCATCCATATTGTGGGTGGAAGGAATAGTTTGTTTCTTTTCATTGTTATATGGTAATGCACAGTATGAATGTATCACAATTTATCCATTTCAATGTAGGCTGATGTTGAAATTGTTTCTAATTATTGGCTACTACAGATAATGTTACTATGACATTTACTACACATATTAACTGAGTGAGGAATTGGTGGGTTGTATGCATGTGTCTATTCCACTATAGAAGATCTACCAGTTTTCCAAAGAGATTGTACCAGTTATTTCAACAATCAGGGTGTGAGAGTTCCAGTTGCTCCATGTTCTCTGCAACCCATGATGTACCGTTTGTGTTCATTTTAACCATTTGGCGGTGTGCAGAATATCTCGCTGTAGTTTCAACATGCTTTTCCCTTATGACTAAGGAGGTTGATCACCTCTTTTGTGACACGTACATTCATAGTTTTCTTTTCTTCTTATCCTATCAGGTCATTTGTCTTCTCCGTGTTCTTTTGTAAGACTATTTTATTCTTCTAGAGACGAGAACTTTACTAATTAATATAATCTCAGATCAATTGTCCTGTGGTCTGCCTTTTTATTCTCTTAATGATATATTTTGACAGAATATCTCTTTTAAGTGTTCAATTTATCAATCATTTACTTTTTTGACAAATACATAGTATATTTATGTCTTGTGTTAACCATCTTTGTCCCATCTTAGTCATAAATTGCATGTCCACCTGTGGGTGGGTCTTTGTCTAGACTCTCCAATCTGTTAAGTGATTTGTTTTTCTGAACACCAATACTATAGCTTTACAAGGAGTCTTTATAGCTAATAATGTAGGTCTTCCTACTTTATGGTCAAAATCGCCTTAACTATTCTTAGCTATTCTATTTTCATGTATAATTTAGAATAAGCTTGTCAATTTACAAACACATACACACTGAGATTTTCATGGGAATTGAATTTAATCTATAAATCAATTTGAAGAGAATCGATATAATATTGAGTTTTCCAATCCACAAATGTGGTAAAAATATTCATTTATTCAGGTCTTGCTTGATTATTTTTCAATAACATTTTATAGTTTTCATTTTTTATTAGTTTTAATTCTAGGTGTTTGATGTTTTATGATACTATTAAAAATGACATAGATACTTAAATTTCACTTTCAAATAGTTTGCTGCTCACACATAGAAACATAATTCAATTTTTTATATTTGACCTTGTAGCTAGCAACCTTATCAAATCCACTGGTTAATTCTAATAGGCTATTTGCAGATGCTTTGGATTCTCTAAGCACATAATCGTGCCATTCACAAATAATGGCAATTCTTTCTCCCTTTGCACTCCTTATCCCTTTTATTAACTTTTCTTGCATTATTGTACTTGCAAGGACCTCTGGTAGAATTTGAATATTTATGGTGATAGAAGGCTTCCTTGCTTATTCCTGATCTTAGGGGAAAGCTTACAACACTATTTCATTATTAAATGTTTTCTATATGACTTTTGTAGACATTTTCTATAAGATTCAGGACATTCTCTTTTATACTAAGTTTGCTGTGTTTACCATGAATAGGTGTGAATTTTATCATTTTTTTTTTCTGTATCTATTGAGATAGTCATGATTTTTCTCTTTTTATTCTATTAAGGTTGTAAATTACAATAATCAATTTTCAGATGGCAAGCTAACTTTAATTTTTGGAATAAATTCAACTTGGTCATGAAGTAATATCCTTTTCACATTATTAGATTTGGTTTCCTAGTATTTTGTTCAGGCTTCTCGTATCTATATCCATGAGAGAGACTACATGTAATTTTTTTTTTCTTATAATGTTCTTGTCATTTTAAGTTGGGAAGTATGCCTTATTTTTCTATTTTGGGGAGAGGATTTGTATGTATTAAGTATGTGACTTTCCTTAAATAATTAGAAGAATACTTTGGTTAAGTTATTGAGGTCTATAATAGTCTGCAGAAAAAGTTGAAATTATGGATTTAATCTTCCTTAATAAATTATCTAATTTTTAGTGTCAGTTATTGTATGCTATCTTTTAAAAAAAATAATGCATTGCATCTAACTTTTCATATTTATGGGCATAGATTATTCATGATATCCTCTTCATTTTCTATAATTCTCTATTAAGTACCCTTAGCAGTTTTCACTTTTTCACTCCCAATAGTGGTTATTGATGCCCCCTCCTGGGTCTTCTATTAGTCTTTTTTTTTTTTTTTTTTTTTTTTGAGACAAGTCTCATTATGTCTCTCACCCTTGGTAGAGTGCTGTGGCATCACAGCTCACAACAACCTCAAACTCTTGGGCTTAAGTGATTCTCTTGCCTCAGCCTCTCAAGTAGCTGGGACTACAGGCACCCACCACAATGCCCAGCTATTTTTTTGTTGTAGTTGTCATTGTTGGTTTTTTTTAGCAGGCCCAGGCTGGATTTGAACCCACCAGCCTTGACATGGACAGCGCCCTGCCCACTGAGTTATAGGCGCTAAGCCTCTTCTTTTAGTCTTATCAGAAAGCTATCAATTATACTACACTGTTCACAGAACCACCTATTAGCTTTTCTCTATTTTATTTTTTCTATTGTACATTGGTTTCCTATATCGTTAATTGTGTTCATTTCTTTTTATTTATTTTTTTCTTTTTTAGACAGAGTCTCACACTGTTGCCCAGGCTAGAATGCCATGGCATCAGCCTAGCTCACAGCAATCTCAAAGTCCTGGGCTCAAGTGATCCTCCCGCCTACCTGAGCTTCTCATCCTGTCACAGCTTGCATTTTCACCGTACCTGACCTGTGTTAATTTGTCGATACTTAATTTGTTGTCCTTTTCCTTATTTCTTGAGCCACAATCTTATATCATTGATTTCTTTCTTCTTTCTTTCCTAACACATTCTAAGACTACCTAAGGATGGCTTAAATTGCATCCCACAAGTTTTGATCTATTATTATCATTCAATTCAAAATATTTTTAACTTTTTTCTATGATTTATTCTTTGGCATCTATTTAAAATTATACTGATTAATCTCTGAACATAGAAATTTTTCTACTTATCTTTTAGCTTTGATCCTTAACTCTTATAGTCATAGACCATATTCCGTTTGATTTGTATCATTTGAAATACATTTAAACTTTTTTATAGTCCAACATACGGTCAGCTGTGGCAAATGTTCCATGTACAGTTGTCAAATACAGTGAGGTTGATTTTGTTAATCAGATTGTTCAAATCTTTATCCCTACAGATTTTTTTTTTTTTTTTGAGACAGAGTCTCAAGCTGTCACTCTGGGTAGAGTGCGATAGTGTCATAGCTCACAGAAACCTCAAAATCTTAGGCTTAAGCGATTCTCTTGCCTCAGTCTGCCAAATAGCTGGGACAACAGATGCCAACCACAATGCCCAGCTATTTTTTGGTTGTAGTTGTCATTGTTGTTTGGAAAGCCTGGATTGGATTTGAACCCACCAGCTCTGGTGTATGTGACTGGCGCTCTAGCCACTGAGCTACAGGCACTGAGCCTATCCCTACAGATTTTTATTTATCTATTTTTGATCACTGGTTCTATAAGTTAAAGCTCTTAATATAATTGCAGATTTTTAAATTTCTCCATTTTGATTTATCAAGTATTATCTTATATATTATTCGGTATAAATAAATGTATACTTGTGATATTTTTATAATAGAATGACCACTTTATAATGAAATACCTGTTTTTATCTGTAGTAATGCTTGTTGCCTTAAAGTCTGCTTTACAAGTTTAGGTATAGAGCTTTCTTGTGGTTATTGTTTCCATGCTATATCTTTTCTGTTTATTTTCAATTTTCCTAAATTATTTCAATTCGCAATATGCACTTCTATACAGCATAGAGTTTTGTTTTGTGCTTGTTGTTTTATCTAATCTGACAATTTTTGTCTTCTAATTAGAGTTTTGACTCATTTACATATAATACTATATTCCTTATATATATATAAATAAGCTTACCTCTTTCCTATTTGTATTTGTCCAGTTGTTTTATGCTTCTTTGTATTCCTTCCCTTTCTTATCCTCTTTTGGATTACCAGTTTTTATCACTTTTATTATCCCACTATTATCCCACTTCCCATTCTGTTAGCTCTTTTCATTTCTGTTAACTCTTTGATGTTTCGTTATGATTTTAGGGGTTATCAGAAAAATTTGAACATCTATGTCGGACTTATTAAAGTCTAATAAATGTATGGCTTTTGCCACTTGTTGGCCAAACCAAGACCTTAGACATTTTATCTCCATTTAATCCTTTTCTATTGATTGCCTCCTCATTCATCTTCCGGTGCATGCTCATTTTCTCTTCACTGTATCTAAACCATTGTTAAACCAATTCATTGAATTCTTAATTTTAGTTATCACATTTTCTAGCTCTAGATATTCCATTTTCTTTTTTTAATTATTATTTTTTATTATTAAATCATAGCTGTGTACATTAATGAGATCATGGGGCACCATACACTGGTCTTACAGACTGTTTGACACATTTTCATCATACTGGTTAACATAGCCTTCCTGGCATTTTCTTAGTTATTGTGTTAAGACATTTACTAAGTTTCACATAGTAAGATGAAGGTGTAAGATGCACCGCAGGTATAATCCCACTAATCACCCTCCCTCCCCTCCCTTTCCTCCTTTAGCTTTGAACAGACCAAAGGAAGCAACAGTTTTTGCTGAGGGCCTCTAATTGCTTCACCCATCTTTTACAGATTAGTTT
>CAUYPK010003785.1:0-11035 GCA_963574355.1 Loris lydekkerianus | reverse complement strand
TTAGCAATTATGAATAGGGCTGTGATAAACATTCTGGTACAAATATCTTTGTTATGATGTGATTTTTGGTCTTCTGGGTATATGCCCAGCAGAGGAATTACCGGATTGAATGGCAGATCTATTTTTAGATCTCTAAGTGTTCTACATATATCTTTCCAAAAGGAATGTATTAATTTGCATTCCCACCAGCAGTGCAGAAGTGTTCCCTTTTCTCCACATCCACGCCAACATCTCTTGTCTTGAGATATGGTAATATAGGCTAGTCTCACTGGAGTTAAATGATATCTCAAAGTAGTTTTGATTTGCATTTCTCTGATGATTAAGGATGATGAGCATTTTTTCATATGTCTGTAGGTCATGCGCCTGTCTTCTTCAGAGAAGTTTCTCTTCAAATCCCTTGCCCAGCCTGCGATGGGATCCCTTGTTTTTTTCTTGCTAGTGATTCATTTAGTTCTGCTCTAATTTTGGCTATTTCTTTTCTTCTACTGGGTTTGGGGTTGAAATGTTCTTTCTTTTCCAGTTTCATGAGGTGTCTCATTAAGTTGTTAAGTTCCTCTTTTTCTGTTCTCTTGAGGAAGGCTTGCAGTGCTATAAATTTCCTTCTTAGGACTGCCTTTGCAATATTCCAGAGGTTCTGATAATTTATATACTCATTGTTGTTTTGTTTCAAAAATTTCACAATTTCCTTCCTTTTTTTAAATTTTTTTTATTTTTTATTAAATCATAGCTATGTACATTGGTATGATCATGGGGCAGCATACACTAGTTTCAAAGACCAGTTGACATGTTTATATCACACTGGTTAACATAGCCTTCCTGGCAATTTCGCAGTTATTGTGTTGAGACATTTACATTCTACATCTACTAAATTTCACATATACCATTTTAAGATGCACCACAAATGTATTCTCACCAATCCCCCTCCTTCCACCCACCTCCCCCCTCTCTCCCCTCCCTTTCCTCCTTCCCCTTATTTCTAGGTTGCAAATGGGTTACAGAATTCATGTGAAAACCCTAAATTAGTTTCATAGTAGGGGTGAGTACATTACATACTTTTTCTTCCATTCTTGGGATACTTTACTAAGAAGAATATGTTCCAGCTCCATCCATGTAAACACAAAGGAGGTAAAGTCTCCATCTTTCTTTAAGGCTGCATAATATTCCATGGTATACATATACCACAATTTATTGAAGGAGGGGGATTGGTGAGAATACATTTGTGGTGCATCTTACAATGGTATATGTGAAACTTAGCAAATGTAGAATGTAAATGTCTCAACACAATAACTGTGAAATTGCCAGGAAGGCTATGTTAAGCAGTGTGATATAAATGTGTCAACTGGTCTGTGAAACTAGTGTATGATGCCTCATGATCATACGAACATACATAGCTATGATTTAATAAAAAAAAAAAAAAAAGTAAAAAAAAAAAAAGAAATGAAAATGCACATCAGTGAACGATAAAATGGGTATAAGTTATTTCAATAAACGTGCAGTAAATGCAGGAAAAAAAAAAAAAAAAAAAAAAGACTGAAACCGAGCAGACGCTGCCGGGGTCGTGAGGTTGGTCCCAGCCTTCATCTGCTCTTCCCAGCGGTGGTGGAGAGGAGACCGTGAATCCCTCGGCTTTCCCCGGCACCCAGAGATAAACTGCGGGGAGAGGAAGGCGAGCAGCGAGGAGGCCAGGGTCTTCCCTCCTCCAGGGAGTGGATAGCCATCAAGCGTGAAGCTGATGTAACTTTTCCAAGTCAGCTCCTGCATCTCTAGCCCCAGAGCGTGAGACTTTAAGTCAATGTCAGTCTGCTAGAGTTACCGCGTTTGTAAGTAACATATAGAAGGATTTTTTAAAAAGGCAACTTCGTCAATCTCTCTCTTTAACTTTATATTTTCTTAAATATCAACCTTAATATTTTACCATGGTCCTTTAACTTAAAAGAGTCTAAAATCATTTCCGTTCTCCTATGTAATAAAAGACATGTAGAATATTCTAGATGTAGTTTATTGAAACTGCAAGGTTTCAGCCTGGGTTCATTTGCTCATCCATAGCACAAAGATCCAGTTATCGGGACAATTTAGATTACCAAAGAAGAAAGGAATTTCAAAGACCAAGATCTGTCAGAGAATGGGAAAAGCTGCCTCAAATCCATCTTCCTCCAGTAGGGATAGTAGGAAAGTTTTAAGGTGAGGCCTCATGCTTTGGTCCTAGTTGTGGTTCAATTTACAAGGGTCTACATGCAGTGGAGGCAGGTTATGGGGGATAGTAAATCTTGGCATCAGGCAGTCTCTCCACAGGCCTTCAGAATCTCCTCAAAAGTTCAAGTAGTTAGTTCAGGCATAGAACTACAAAAACCCTTATATAGATTTTTTCAAACATTTTAGACCTATCTTGCAGTTCTATTTTGATACCCTCAACTATTTTTTTGACAATGTCTGTTTATTCTTACACATATATTTTGTACACCAGATAATTTATTAATAACCATTTCATCTTTCATTTTGGAATTTCTTTTAGAGATCATTTTTTTATTCCAGGAACAAATATTTATACATTCTTTGTGAGTGAAGTTACTAGAAAATTTTGTCAATACTTGGTTATTGAAATTCCTTAAAGATAATTTTGCTCAATTAGATAATCTAGGATGAGAGTTGATCTCTTGGCACTTGGCATTTATTTTCCCACTGTCCTCTGGTTTCTATTGATCCCACTAAGAAGTCTTCTATTCAGGTAGCTGACATTCTTTCTCCCCCTAGAAATCTCTGGTTTCTCTCTGTCTATTTTCAATAATTTGTATTTTAACTTGGTAGTGTGATATTTCATTAAAATGTGTCCAAGTGACCATTTTTTTGTACTGCTTTTAGATTTTTTGTAAATTCATGTCTTAGCCCTTTTAGCTTCATGCAGAAGTCTAGTTCAGCCTTCACAGCTTTTCCTAAGACTTTCTTTTACTTTCCCCTAAGCAGCTGTTAATAACTAAAACCTCTAGAAAACCCAGATCAGTTTTTGTCCTCTGGACATCCATAGTCGCCTGAACTGCTTTAGTTTATTTCTGGATTGCCCCCGGGGCTTCCTTGTGAGTTCTGTATTTATTTAAAAATAGACTTTTCTGGTATTTTATAGAGCTAGAAGGCCTTTCAGGAGAGCCAGTTTGGCCAATTAACAAATGGATATTCAACTTGGATACAATAACTATTATAGTTAACCATTTTATTTTATTATTATTATTATTATTTTTACACTTTGTCACCCTTGATAGAGTAGTGGCAACACAGCTCACCGCAACCTCCAGCTCTTGGGCTTAGGTGGTTCTCTTGCCTCAGCTTCTGGAGTAGCTGGAACTACATGTGCCCGCCACAACACCTGGCTATTTTTTGTTGCAGTTTGAACCCACCACCCTTGGCATATGGGGCCGGCACCCAACTCACTGAGCCATAGGTGCTGCCTAATTTTAGATAGAATAAAATTTTAAATAGATAGATGATGTTTAGTTATACAAGGTCAAAGAGCCAACATATTCCAGATGTAAGACTTTATACCAAATAATTTGAAGCCAATTTTAATGGGCTCTGGAATACTCCTAGGGAATATAATCATTGGTAGCTAGGTGAATAACTAAAGCAAAAACCAGGAGACTATTTTAATCCTTGGATTAAAGGTTACTCCATAACTATTTTGTGTTTTTTAAAATATAAATTTACTATTTTAATTACCTATTGGCACTCCTGGAATGTGACATTTTTCTTGTAACTTAGAACATCTAGTAGCGTATGCACATCACTCCACTCTTCTAGAAAGAACATGTACAGCAGTTTGAAACATTCGAAATGAAAGAACTTCATGGCGTGGTGGAAAGAAATCAATCGCAATACAATTTCAAATATTGGAGTTAGGAGAAAGAGTGTTATTTAGAGGCAGGACATATTTCTGGCTCTATTGGAATCACATGTGTAAGACCTTGCCTACTTCATTAGCATATAAAGCCAGCCTCCTATTAGAGTGAGAGACTATACAATCTCTGATTATTCCTTAGTCTTAAAAAGTGTCCTTGAGGAAAGAGATACCTCTTTTCCTCAGTTCTAATTTTATCAGAAGAGTTTAAAAGTTATATATAAGGTAGAAAAAAAATCTATTCTCTATCTCATCATTGTCATTTTATTTAAGAGTTGACCAGCAAGAAGTCATTCCTGTTGTTATTTGCATAAATTGGATAACTTGCATCAATTGTTTACAATTAAAAATTTTATAGTAGCAAATGTTCACAGATTTAGGGCTTTCAACAATAACTTCTCAAAACAGTAACTTTTAAAAATTAATATTATTATCCATATTCCGGGTTGCAAAGGAAATATAAACCCCGAATCATACATTCTATTTTGGTAACATCCATTGGGGGAGAAAAAAAAGACTCTAGATTATACTTGATATCTTCCCTTCCAGTGTTTTAAAGAATATCACGCACAAAAAATAAGATTATTTCCAAATAAAATATTTGGTATTCAACACAGGATAAAAGTCTGTCTCTTAATTTTGATTTTTACTATAATTAATTATTGATATCTATTTCTAAAGGGGGATTTAGAATGACTCTAATTTTTGAGATCAATACTTAGAATAATGCTAATTAAATAGTGGACTTTCAGCAGCCTTCCTCATGAAATTCCTGTGGATCAATTTTATTTTATAGGAGTGATGATGGCATTTAACAAAATTTCTTACCTTTAACAAATTCATATTGGCAGATTTTTGTGCTTAAATGAGACACTAATATATGATTCCATATGTTTTTCAACTATACTGAATTATTTCGCTCAAATATTCTAAGTCATACAAAATTCAGTGAAAAACTAAAAACAAAGGACTGAGCCATATTAAAGTTGTATGTAAAGTTTGCAAACAGTATATAAAAATAAGTTAAGTAAGCTAACAAAATAACACTTCAGATAAGAGTTTGGGGGAAACTCTTTCTCCTGGAGGAGAAAAAATAGCCAATGTAGGAAAGAGAGTACAGGATCTTAATCAAGTGAGTCTTTTCCCTAATCTTGTGTGGGAGGATTATAGATTGGAGTCCTAGGGCTAGATTTAGAATATTGATCTGATGACAATGACATGAATCAGCATAGCCAGCAGGGTAATGCTTCCAGATAAAGAGAAAAAAATGCTCCTAGATAAGAAAAAACAATGGGCTGCTGTCAAGACTAGTACTGTAATCACTCCTAAGCTAATTAGTAGGATAGTCCAGTCCAAGGCACAGTGGAAAGGCTAAAAGAGGCAAAGTCAATAAAAATGGTCACTAAAGACAGAAAGTCAGAGTGTGTGGCTGACACATGGGGCTGAAAATTCCTGAGAGATGAGGTAACTTCAGATAAGAGTGGCTGAGGGAAGATAGTCATTGAGAAAGCACAAAGGGAAGGGTCAGTGAAAAGATCAATAACAAAAGGAAACAGCTGCCACATTTATCATTCCTAAAGTCAGGGTTGACAATGCATCCATGGATTTGGCCTTTTTTACAATAGTGTGATGAAGTAGCTTTTACATGGAGAACAGACATGAGATGCCTGGCCATTTGGGCACCTTTTAGTAAAGAGAAACTAACCGTAAACATAGGTGGTCAACCTTAGCAATTCCTGATACTATGAGCACTACTCTTTCTACAATAAACCCAGCCAACTTTATTCAACATTTTCCTCATAGTAAACAAGTACTAGATATTTCAGATAACTCACAGATTTTTTTTGGTGGGGGGGCAGGGGGGAACGAAGTCTCAAGCTGTCACCCTGGGTAGAGTACGTGGCGTCACAGCTCACAGCAACCTCCAGCTCTTGGACTTAAGAGATTCTCTTGCCTCAGCCTCTCAAGTAGCTGGGGTTACAGGTGCTCACCACAATACGCAGCTATTTTTTGGTTGCAGTTGTCATTGTTGTTTGGTGGGCCTGGGCTGGATTCAAACCCACCAACTCACGTGTATGTGGCTGGCACCTTAGCTACGGGCGCTGAACCAACTCACAGATTTTCTATATCTCCTAGCCCTTAACTGTAACCCTTGGAAACTTGACTTAAAATCTTTTGTCCCTGCTCTGTTTTAAAACCACTGCAAATTTAATCAGAAGTGGTTCTTTAATCCAATTTTCAAATGGTTATCTTAGCAAATGCACACCAGAAGGACTTGTGTCTTGAGTTTCCAGAGGACTCCTCTACTTACAGTGATGTGCTCTCTGGATATACTTTTTCCTCCTCCATTATATTAGATTTATGTCCCAATTTAAAGATTTTGACACAGTACCTAACACTCTGCGAACTCAAAAAAAAATCCACTGATATGTGAAAAATAATCAGAGTAGAACCTATTGAAGTTTATAAATACACTGCCAAACCATCATCACACTTCCCTGTTATGCTTTGAAACCAGAGAGAAAAGAGAGACTCAAAAACCGTAAGTGAAGGAAGGCCTTATATCCAAAGACCTCATACCTTGCACTAGCTCTTACACCACTTCTGTCCTGCCAGTAAAGAAATTAAACAGAAAAGGGTATTGATTTGTTTGTAAGCTTAGCAAAATCAACAAAATCGTTACAATCTTGCTTTCCAGTAGCACCTATCCAAAATCCCATGGTGTTGTTAATTTTGCCACAAGCCATCACTGTAATGGATTCCTTTTGCTCAGCAGTTTTCAGCGTGCTTCTAGACCAGGCCGGTCAATATCTTGGCCTTCACCTGGGGCTGGGAGGGACAAAAATAGACTTGGATGGTCATGCCTCAGGGGTTTACTGAAGCCCCCTCCTATTTTTCCCAGGTCCTCAATTAAGACCTAAAATTACTAAATTTCACTTATCCTTCAGTTTTGATGCACTTCTCTACATGATCAGAAGGTCTCCTACTTCCTTCAGAGAGCAAAGAAGCTGGTGAAAGGCTTCTATTTACTTGCTTTCAGCCTTAATAGAAAAGAGACATGAAGTTTCAAAAGATAAATTATAATTTTGCCAACCACAGTTCTTTATTTAGAACATTATCTAAGGAGGGTACAACACTTTTCCCTGGTAGACTAAAGATTATTGGAATTTATATCTAGATGCTCACAAAATAACAATTTAGAGAATTTCTACTTTTGACTGGATCTTGCAGACAATGGATGCTCGCAATACCTTTTAATCAATTGGCCAAGTCCTTCGTAAGAGATCCTCTCTTCTGCAGGCCCAAATATGAATTCTCTGTCCTCAAGGAGGTACTTCAACAACCTCCTTCCCTAAGCACCCCTAACTATAAAAAGCCTTTTTGTCTTTGTCCATGAGTGATCTAGATAAGTTTTTGAGCTTTTAACTCAATTTCACGGGCACCATCAAAACCCCATCACTTACTATAGCCTCCCTCTTGAACTAGTTGCAAAGGCCTTGTCTTAGGGCAACAGCTTCCACTACAAAATTTGTTACTATTTCTGTAGCACTATATCTAGGTTATTCAAATGATATCATGATGCCTCACACAGTGTAGACATTACCATTGACAAAGAGCACACAGTGCTTTTCAACTAGCTAACTTCTAAGATTCTGTTGCTCTCCCTCTCTCTTTCTATTCTAAATCCTGCCACCCTTTTACCCCTACGAGAAGAAGGGGAACCTCATAACTACCATATCTCAATTAAGAAACTTTTTAATAATTCATCCTCATTACGAACCCCCCCATATTACTTGTTGATAAATAATACTTCAGAATTAATGTTGGAGATTATCAAATGGCATATAGTATCACTAATTTAAACTCTCCTTTGAAATACATTTTCTACATAAAGTAAAATTAAACCCCTATAGTAGAATTTATTTCCCCTTCTAGAGCTTTAATTAACTAAAGATAGTAAACGACATATAGCAGGCATGCTTTTGGAGTCTACATGATTTTTGTATGCTTCAGGAACAAAGATAATTTGTCATTTTCATTGGAAATCCCATGAAAATGAAAAACAAATTAAGTAATGTTTGGTAGCACTTCTCCTTCTGGAGAGTTAGTTTTTTAAAGGTTGAGGCCCATACAAAAAAAAAAAAAGAAAGAAATTCGAAACTAAACAAAATACTCTAACTGAACTTTATTCAAGCGAGTAGCCATTTGGGACTCATCTATGCTGTAAGCTCCCCGCTGGTAAATAAAGTCCTTCCTCTTATAAACATGGTGTTTGGGTGCTCTTTGTCTCCTTTGGGCCTCGTCTCCCTACAACATTTTTGTTACCCTGACCAGGAAGCAAGATCACCCTTGGAGAGAACACATACCTGGTAGTTGCCGCCAATTCTCTGGACACCCATGTGGGGGCCTCTGATCGGCCTGGACGGCGTGAACCACTGAATGCACCAGGGAGGCAGTTTGGCCTTCCTGTGTGAATACCTGGACTGGGCAGAGAAAAGACCTCCTCAGTGGGTCTTCAAGGAGTCAAACACCAGGAGGAACTGGCATGCAGGAACAGGTACCTACACAGGGAGACATCTAAGGCAAGGCATGATCAATCTGGGGGTCCCAGAACAGTTTTAGTAGGAAAAGGAGCCTGATTAACTCCTTGGGCATTAGATCACCATCAGGTCTGTTGAGAGGTGCATGAGAGTGTGTGGACGTGGTGTGATTAAGAGAATCCGAGGGTGGAGTTGGACTTCCCTTCACAGGGGAGTGTTGGTTTGCTTCCTATGGCTAAGTGGCAGTTCAAATGGGAAATTGAGGCTGCCTGAGATAAGAAATGGGTCGAAATTGTGTGCATGTGAGTACTTGGAGACTGACTGAGATGGGTAACAATAGGTGGAGTTTCACCCCCTACTTCTTCACAGGATGAAACAAATGTGTGAATGTCCCCTTCTTCCCTGCTCCAACTTTGCCTCCTGGTTATTCGGAGAGAAACTAGAAGTTCCAGGTTTTCTACTTTCTCTCTGTCTTTGGCAGCCATGTGGGACTTGGGGAGAAATGAAAAGACATTAGAAAGGATGACTGTGTTGTAGTTCTGTTATGGAATTTTTTCAGTGAGTCCTTGGTCTCAGGAATTTGAGAATTGAGCCTGCAGGCCACAGATCAGTGATAAAATGGGATTTTGTTAGATAGAGATGCATACAGAGAGAGTAGAGAGTTCCAGAGAGAGGAGGCCCAGGTCAGAGGTTTCCTGCATGAGTCCTTTGTCTAAGGGTAAATAATTGGCCCTGAGAGATATTTTGGCTGGGACTTGGTAGGTGAAAAAATATCTTTATAGACTGAATGGGTGTTCTAGCAAATCAATGAATGCAGCTTCTTACTTTGGGCAAAGTTATTAGGTCTTTGCTGCAGTTTTTGTCTGGGGGAATGGATTAGGGTGTGTGCTCTATACTTAGGGGGTGGAGCCATCAAAAATCTTTTAGGTTGCTTTATCCATGACCTTGCTAGGGCTCAGAGGTTATGACCCCCGAGTGAGAAAATCCTGTATCAATATTATATCTCATCAAATGTCTCTCATTTGTAACATGTAATAATTTGGTTGTTTAAATTGTTGGAAAAACTGGGTCTTTGTCAAAAAATAAGGTTCTTGCCTTTTGAACTTTATTCTAAATAAGAAGTCTTAACCAAAATTATTATCTTATATAAATCTTCAAAGAGGGGTCTCTAGAGGGATTCAAAGAGGCTATTATAAAATATCAATGGATCAACTCTAATTTTAAAAAGGAAGAATGAAAACAATCTGGCTATACCTTCTACCCACAAGGTGGTTACTTGTTGGCAGCAGATGATATCAAATGGATATTTGCTAAATGTTTTCATGACACTAATTACTGTGGTTGTTATGGGTTGTGCTGTGTACCCCACAAAATAACATGTTGGAGTCCTTACCCCTAGTACCTCAGAATGTGACCCTCTTTATGTATAGAGATTTTACAAATATAATTACTGAGGATGAGGCCATTCTGGAGTAGAGTAGGCCCCTAATTGAGCGTGACCACTGTCATTAAAGAAAATTACTATGAAAAGATAGATACATGAGGTAATGCCATGTGGAAATAAAGGGTTGGCGTAATCATCTATAAGCCAAGGAACACAAAGATTGTCAGCAAAGCTCCAGAAACTAGGAAAACAGAAGCAAAGACTTCTCTACCGGCTTCAGAGGGAGCACAGGCCTACTTACACCTTGATTTCAGATCTGGCCTCCAGAACATGAGACAATACATTTCTGTGGTCTTAAACCATCTGGTTTATGGTACTTTGTTAAACTAGTCATAGGAAACTAATGCCATGATATAGAAAAACTGATTACTATCTTAAATCAACAAACTTTCAGAAGGCAGTCAAGGTTATTTTTAGCTGAGGCATTTCTATTTTCAAGATGGGTTGAAACATTTCCTTCCCCCAAAATTATAGCCATCTCAGTTACTAAAAGTGTTGCTTGATTTGTTTTTAAACTAGGACATAACAACTAAGACATACACTTTAGAGAAACAATTAAAAAAGAACTATGCAAGGTATTACTCCTTATTCTAAAACCACACAGTTCTTACCTCCCAGAATCTTCTGGAAATGATAAAGAACCAACATTATCTTCAAATTAAAATCAACAAGACTTGAGTACCCTTGGCTGTCAGTGCTCCTGCTATCCCTCACGGCCATGTGATTCACTCTCTCAGCAACACGTTGATTATCCCTAAGAACTGGTAGTCATGTGCATTTAAGTATTTCCTCTTCAATACAGGACTCTGTCCTGGTGCAGGCAGACATAGTGATATATTGCAAGGGACTCATATAATATACCCAAATGCCCCGGCCCGCAGGGCTAGTTCAGCAGGGACCTAGGGTATGAAGGGAGAGAGTGGAACAAGGAAACAAGAGACACGAAGAATGGGGAGCAAGAGAGGATTCTGATCAAACTCCCCAAAACTTTATTTTTTGACAGCTATATAAACACAAGCGGAGGGGGAGGTGTGCTCAGAGGTATGAGAGGGTGGGGAATTCCCGGAGCAGGTGTGGTAATCCAATGGTCAGGATGTTTTTCTTGCCTGTCTGGTTGTAATTGATTTATTGTAGTATTTTTCCAGAGAAAACTCTTTTTTTAAG
>CAUYPK010003780.1:0-11965 GCA_963574355.1 Loris lydekkerianus | reverse complement strand
GAGGGGGGAGGTTTTGGTGGAGGAGGTGAAATGGGTGGGGTCACACCTAAGGTGCATCTTAGAATGGGTACAGGTGAAACCTACTAAATGCAGAATACAAATGCCTACATACAGTAACTAAGAAAATGCCATGAAGGCTACCTTGAACAGTTTCATGAGAGTATTTCAGATTGTATATGAAACCAGCACATTGTATGCCTTGATTGCACTAATGTACACAGCTATGATTTAACAATAACAAAAATAAATAAATAAAAAGAAAGAAACTAATAGGCATATGGTAATGTAATAAAATTAGCCCGTTGAAATTAGATAGCCTAGCACCACCCTTTCAGATTTAATATCCTCAAAAAAGTGAAGTGGAAGTTGTCGTGTGTAAATAAACAGGGGCACATGCAAACCGTTCCAACACCCAGAAAGATGGCATAGGTCCTTCCAAAGGTGCTGGAGACTCCCCTACCCTGTGGGTATAAACATACTCGGCCACTCCATTAATTACAGTTACCTAGCATATTTGGGGAGGGAGGGTTACTGGCTACTTTTAAAAGTTGTCTGAGCAGATTGCTAGGAACTGCCTCTGTTCAGAGGAGAAGGAGGCCTGGAGACTGGAAATTTTCCTGTGCTTTGTGGTAGATTGTATGTTCCAAAGATGGCTGCAATCATAGCTCCCAATTCACATGCCCATCTTAAAATTTGACTTTGACTCCTTCAATGAAGGGGCAGAGTCTATGTCTAATCTTGAATCTGGGTGGATTTTGGACTAGTAGGAAGAGTCATTATGTAACTTTAAGGCGAGGGCATAGGTGGTGATAGAGCTTCTGCCTGGTTCTCTTGGGAGGACCACTCTTGACATCTACCCACATGCTGTGAAGAGGTCTGGCCAGCCACAGAGAGAGGTCAGTGTCATGTTCCAGACTAGCCCAAGCTGTGTTCCCAGCCCCCAGCTAATGGCCCACAGTTGTCAGCATCAAGCACAGGCCACAGTGAGCCTTCAGTGAGTCCAGCCAGCAGCTGAGTCATCTCCGTCTTCTGTTCTCCCCAGCCGATGCTGCAGATACCATGGAGCAAAGACCACTTGCCCCACTATGCCCTTCCCAGCATGTGACCCATAGAATCCCTGAGCCTAGTACAATGGTAGTTGTTCACGCACTAAGTTTACAGTGCTTTGCTACATAATAAAAGTAACAGAAATGGATGGGAATGGGGATGTGTATGGTCAAAAGCAACGCATGAAGCCGCGCCTGGCACTGGCATCCTTCCAGCCTCTCTTTTGTGAGTGTATGCAGAGGCTTCATCCTAGGCATTATTCTGTTCTCTGATACAGCCACTTCTCAGGGAAACAAGTCTGCCTACAAGGTTCTTATTCCAAGTGAGCTAAGGTAGGTCTTCATCCCTCAGGTCATCCCCAATCCTCTGCCCTACTCCAACAGTAGAGAAACTTGACACTCCTCCATGGAGAAAATGAAAACCACAGGTGAACGGCCAGCTTCTCTCGCCCTTTCCCTCCAAACTTACTCACGGCCTTCTTCTGCCACCTCTGTCCTCTCCTCGCTTTTCCTCTCTTCCACTTACTATCCCTCTGTCTCCCAGACAGGCAATGTCCACGCCTCCTGATTCTTTTCCCCGTGGCCGCTCTTGTCCTAACACCCTCTCTTGTCTCTGTGTCTCCCTCTCAAACCTTCTTAAAGGTTCATCTAGGGAGGTGCCTGTGGCTCAACGGAGTAGGGCGCTGGCCCCATATGCCAGAGGTGGCGGGTTCAAACCCAGCCCTGGCCAAAAACTGCAAAAAAAAAAAAAAAAAAAAAAAAAAAAGGTTCATCTACACTTGCAACCCTCACGTTCTGAGTCTCACTTCCTCATCTCTCACTCCCCACACCCTGTAGCATCTGCTCCCACTATTCTAGCAAAACACTCACTAGCTGTAGCTTAGTTAAAAAATGCAGATCCTGGATTAAGAAGACCTATATTGGACTCCTGCCTCCTTCCCTGAGCATTTCACTTAATTTTCCTGGGCATCAGGTTCCTCATTTCTAAAATGGGTAAGGGTTCTTGTTATGCTAACTATTTAAAACACTTAACAATGTCTGCACATGTCATGTGCTCAATAAATATTAACTATTATTATTATTACCAGTAGTAGTATTTGTGTTTCATGACTATTATCATTATTGTTTGTCAGGTGCTATGCTGAATCTGGTTAAAAATCTTGAATTAAAAAACAAATCCTTCTAAATTCATGCAGCCAAGAAAAACTACTTTGCAATCTCCTCATATAAATAATGTTTCTGATGTTGTGGCCCTGGATAACGTTTCCCATCTTCAAACCAGAATCTGCTACTAGAAAAACTCCTTTCCATGCTGATACTGGGTGAGTCTAGTAATTTCATGTCATACACACATATGTGCACACGCAAATTGATTTGTATTGAAAAATCATTGAACAGATAAGAAATTGTTTAATTTACCTGTCTGCAAGAACGTTATGCTGCCTTTGCAGCAAAAAAAAAGTCTACACTGGTGTTCCACGTGCAGCTGGTGGTTGATAATTACTGATGAAGAGAGTTTGTATAAAAGGACTCAGGCCATTTCATGGTCAGCCACAGTAAGAACAGAAAGAATATTTTTAGCATCATGTTTGAGTCCTACCTGGCAAGTTGGAAACGGCAATACTTCAAACCTACACCAGGCAATTAAGGATGGTCTTTATTGCTGCCTCACCAAAAATCATACTTAATGGTTATTGGTGTTCTGTGATTAATCACTGCAGAGGTAAGCGTGCCTCACTCATTCTCCTTGCTGTTCTCAGCAAGAGAGAACTTGCTATTCAGACATCTCCTTGCTGTTCTCAGTTCCTTTGTGTCTCTAGCTCTGTGTGTCAATATTTAGTTTAATTAAGAAGAGTTAATATAGAAAAAGATAATTTATAATAGGTATCTTCAGTAAAAAAAAAAAACAAAAAACAATTTGCACATTAAGCTCTCGTTCCAGTGGCAAAAATAGCTTCACTAAGGCGTGTGATTTGGTTTATCTAACAATTTACTTTTTTAGACAGCTCATAAATGTTAGGTTAATCTTGCTTTCAGAGGAAGTACAGCATGGGGTTCGAGTGGGAGCCTCTTCCTTTGGACGGGTAGCTCTTTCACCACTAGGATCTCATGGTGGGATTCCACACACTGACCTAAATCCTATAGGATCCAACATACCAGGTGGAGAAAATAATCCCTATTTTCCTCTACATTTAATACTTTTTATCTCCTTTTATTTTCTTCTTCTTTCTTTCTTTTTATTGGTTTTGGGGAGGGTTTTTTTTTGTTGTTGTTTTTGTTTTTGTTTCTTTGAGACAGGGTATTATTCTGTCACCCAGAATATAGTGCAGGGGCATGATCATGGCAAACTATAGTCTCAAACTCCTGGGCTCAAGCGATCCTCCACTCAAATGATTCTCCGACCTTAGCCTCCCAAGTAGCTGGGACCCCAGAGGTACACACCAACACACCCAGATAATTTTTGAAATTTTTTGTAGAGATGAGGATCTTGCTATGTTGTCCAGACTAGTCTTAACTCCTGGCCTCAAGCAATCCACCATCTCCAGGTTTTTCTTCTTCTTTTTCTATAAATATTCAAAACAAATTTGGAGCCTAAACATCTGATTGAAATTAGTTGACTAGAGGATGAAGAATTCACACATGGGGTATAAAACTGTGGTAGGGATAATGATGATGATAATGATTACTGAACAATTATTTAAGTAGGCCTGTGACAGATACTTAAAATATATTTTAATCTTCACAACTGTCAGAGGTTGGAGTTATTATCCCCTTTTTACATCTGTGAAAAGTGAGGCTTAGAGAAGTTAAATATTTAATAACTTCCCTAAGTTCACACAACTAAGATTCAAGACTGGGATTTCAATCTAGATCTATCAGAAGCCAAAACCCACTGACATTATAAAGTGTGTGTCTTATTATAATAAGTTCTTTTGTTAAAACTGTTTTTAACTGCAGTTTTTCCAAAATTGTATTTAAGCTTGATTTTATTATCAATGTCTATCACAGTAAATTTATACATTTCCATTATAAAAAATTAAGTTCCCCATTTAAAAAGTGGAGAAAAGACATAAATAGTCAAATGAATAAACAAAGCAAAGATTAAATTGCAGGTGTTCAAAATTAAAGAAAATTCAAGAAGAAGCAACCAAGTTACGTGATATATATGTATAAGTCACTGTAAGAACTCAAAGGTGAAGATAGCATTGCCCCTGCTCCCAAGAAGCAAATGATCTAGGGAAGGAGGCAGGGTAATATTTCACACCTGACTTCACATGTCACCTCCTCAGAGAAGTCTTCTCTGACCACCCTGTCTAAACTGTGACCTTCCTCCCTGTCACTGTCTGTCCTAGGGTCCAGCAAACGTTTTCTGTGAAGGGTGAGACAATTGATAATTTAGACTTTGTGGATTCTCTGCCAAAACTCTGCTGTTAACGGTGTAAAAGCAGCTTTAGACCATTAAGTAAACGAATGAAGTATAGTTCATAGGCCATAGTAAACTTATCTGTTTTTTACCTTAAGAGCATTTAACAAAATCTGAAATTATCTTGCTTATTGATTTGTTTACTGTTTATTTCCTACTGCTAAAATGGCAGCTCCTGGAGAATCGAATCTTGTTGCCTGTTCACACCTAGCTAGGGCCTCAAAGCAGTGCACTCGAATCATTTGTTGACTGACTGAATGAACGGATGCCACTTTGTAAAAACAGAAACACAAATTGCCAGTGGACGTGTGATCTCAGTTTGGCCTCAATAATGATAAGTTAATAAGTATTTTTCACTTGTCAGATTTGTAATCATTAGAAGAGGAAGAGCAGGAGGAGGAGGAGGAGGAAAATTAGTACAGCGAGTATGTGGATAAACTGGTCCTCTCATCTACTGCTGATAGGAGAGAAAACTGGTGCAACATTTCCGGATGGTCATTTACTATTACATAATAAAATGTGCACACCAATTCAAAAATGGACAAAGGATTGAACAGACATTTCTCTAAAGAAGTTAGAGAATGTTAATAAGCTCATGAAAAGATGCTCAAAGATTACTATGATAAAAAATAAAAAATGGGAAATAATGAGTGTTGGAGAGGATGTGGAAAAATCAGAGCCCTTGTGTTTTGTTGGTGGGAATATAACTTACTCAGCTGCTGAGGAAAATAGCTTGGGAGTTCCTCAGAAAGTTAAACAGAATTATCATGTGACCCAGCAATTCCATTCCTAGGCATATGCCCCCAAAAGAATAGAAAACAGATACTTGTGCACCTATATTCATAGAAATATCATTTACAACAACCAAAAGGTGGAAACAAACCCAATGTCCATTAACAGATAAGCTGATAAACAAATGTGGTATATACATACAATGAAATATCATTCAATCTTAAAAAGAAATAAAATACTAATGCATGCACCACCATGGACAACTTGACAACATTATGAACATCATGCTAAATGAAGTAAACCAGACACTGTGATTCCATTAAGACGAGGTATCCCGAGTAGGCAAATTCATAAAGACAGAGATTACTATGGAGGTTACCAGGAGTTAGGGGAAAAGAGAATGGAGAGTTACTGTCTAACGGGCATAAAATCTCTATCTGGGATAGTGAAAAAGTTCTGGAGACGGATGGCAGTGATGGTTGCACGACATTGTGAATATACTTAATGCCGCTGAACTGTACATTTAAAAATGATTCAAATTGCAAATGTTTACATTATGTATATTTTACAATATGAAAAATGTTATGCATACTTTTTTTTACTCTAAAATCAAATTTCTGAGAATTAACTCTGAGGAGATGGTGTGGAAGGGTGAAATACTTAAGTACTAGAATCCATGAAGTCCAAGCTTCATTAATAAAGATCCAGCTACGTAAATCTTTTTTACATATTCATGTAAATTTGTCTCACCTGGCACAACACATACAGGAAAGAGACTATTATACAGGCATCAAACGCTACAAGGTAGACTTTTCACACACAGATGCCTTCATGAAATTGTTCAGTGAAAAAAAAAAGTCACAGAATGTTTGTAAATCTTATAATCTCATTGCTGTAAAAATGCTAAAGTATTTATACATGGAGAAAATTTCAGATATTCTCCAGAAGTTAAAAGACGTTATTGTCTGAACAGCAGATTTGAGATGATTTTTAAATGATCCTTTTTATAATTTTCTGTACTCACTGAATTCTTTTTTACAAAGAATATTTTAACCAAGATAATACATTATTATAAACTCATGTTTATCACTTTTTCACATTAATTTAGATGGGTTAGGCCCTTGATACTTATAATTAGATGTTTTCTGTATCTCCATTTTCACAGTAATAGTAATACTTGTGAGTTAGTCAGATACTGTTTTAAAGGAGAAGTACATACCTCCGAGAGTGGTGTTGATTCTTTATCACTCGAAAATAGAGAAATTATTTCAGAGCAACATCCAATAATCATGTGCTAGAAATAAGAACAGGGTGATATAGTAAGGTTGATAAATAATGGCAAAATATTGCGTATTTAATTTTAAAAGATTTTATTTCATTTGTCTTTTCTTGATCATCACATAACCCTTGTTCCCAGGATGAGACAGAAGGACTCAGAAGTCACAATCCCTTAAGCAATTAGGCTTATTCGAATAGTACTTAGACAATTCTATGTATAGGATGGCCACAAAATAGAAGATCTGTAATTAATCATGAATAATATGTTATTTTAGGATTTTTTTTCCCTTACACATTCTCTGTTAATAAGTTATAGAGGAATAACAAGTAAAGTAATTCACACCAAAATAATATTTTGAAATATAACTTTTTCTTCTGAGAAGACCCCTGGAATAAAGAGTTTCAGATCCCTGAAAGGGGTTGACCAGAAAAGCACAAGGATTGAGAAAGAAAAGAACGGAGTGAACGGAAAGGACGTGAGCCGGCCGGCAGCGTGCCTCCCTCCTCTACCGTGTGGACACAGCCACGCTCATGTGTGCCCCTCGCCCACAGGGACTTACCCATAGGAAGGGTTGAATCCTCCAGATCCCCTGCCATTGGGATTTTGTGTAAGGAAGGACAACAGAGGAGAAGGACAGTCAGTTCTGGCTGAGAGGAGACGTCTCAGTGAGGAGCTGGAGGGGCAGCCGCTGGGCGGATGTGAGGAGGAGCAGAGCTCGGAAGCCAGGGCCCCTGCAGCACTGAGCACAGCCTAGGCTCTCCACCCACCAGTTCCATTTTCCTTGAGGCCTACCATGTTCTCTTTCTAGTCTTTGTCCATGCAGGAGCACAGCTACTGTGCCCTGACAAATACTGCCTTCCCACCAAGCCTATAGTTGAGCCAGTGGAAGAAGTTTGTTCTTTACTGACAACTAAGGCAGTCATAACCATGAGACTGTCAGGGATGCTGTGCCTCCTGCCTGAGGTTGCCAATGTCCAGCCCAACAGAAGCAACAACTGGCCTTGATGTTAGTTTTCATACATGATGTACTATAACACTCAGAATACTAAATAGATAAAAGTGCCTTAATTTTAAAATTATAACTGGATAATGCCGGTTAAAACCTTACAATAAAGAAGCAAACAACACCTGAACTCACAGCCCAAACCCTTGTTATGTCTCACATTTAATAGCAGCATACACATGAAAAAGGGACTGAATTTTAGAGTTCCAAAACTATAGATCATTCAATCCTATTTAACATATTCAAAACATTATATTAGGTGCTACAGGGCACAAAGATGAAGAAAGAGATCCTCTCCTTACAAAACTTACAATGGCTGAGAATAATAGGTGCGCACAACTAAATAAAATACCAAGTAGAATGTGGTCAGAACACAGGTAGGTGCGACATGTCATAGGCTCCTAGGGGTAGAAGAGCGTAATTCCTCATATCCTGAACAGGGAAGACCTCCGGGAAGAGGAGTTATACAAACTGATTCTTGAGAGAATAGTAGGATTTCAACTGGCACAGAACAGGGACCAGGCTGTTGGAGGGGAGAGAGCTGTACCCACACAGCGGGCAGTGGATATTCAAGTGGCACAAGGGATATGCTATATAGTGTTTACTTCAGTGTGTGTAGGAAGCACGGCAGGGAGAGCGGTGAGAAAGAAGATGTCAGGGGTCAAGTTTAACACGTCATGTAAAAGTAAGGAATTTGAATTTTATGTTAGATTTGTTCAATGTGCAGAATATTGAAGAGGGCTGGCCTGACGGAATGATGGAAGCGATTGCATTTTTGTTTCCTTTGAGACAGAGTTTTACTTTGGTGCCCAGACTAGAGTGTCTTGGCATAAGCAAGCTCACAGCAACCTCAAACTCCAGGCCTCAAACAATCCTCCTGCCTCAGTCTCCCAAGTAGCTGGGACTACAGGTGCCTACCATAAGGTCCAGCTCATTTTTCTATTTTTAGTAGAGACAGGATCTCGCTCTTGCTTAGACTGTTCTTAAACTCTTGAGGTCAAGGGATCCTCCCGCCTCATCCTCCCAGAGTGCTAGGATTACAAGCATGAGCCACCATGCCCAGCAGAGAATACTTTAAAAAGATAATTCTGACCTCAGAATTAGACAGAAAAGTGATAAGAGAAATCAGATAGGCGGCTACTTAGACTGGGCAGGAAGCAATTGTGGCTAGAAGTTGTCCAGCTTCAGCGGTTCTAGAAAGGACGCAGGGCAGACGGGATACTCAGCAGTGATCAGAGTGTATCCCCCTGTGCTGAACTTCCCAGGGCCCCAGTCTACTTTACTAGACAGAGGGGAGCACATGTCCACTCCTGTACTCCCCTCATTTGTCTATATTTCTGATTGAGTTCTTAGGACTGATTAAAGTATGTTTTCTCTATGTGTATTAAAGGTTTCAATAACAGCCTGATGGGTTACCATCATGATTTCATCTAGAGCTATCAAGCAAAATGACAGTGTCTATATCATTAATCATTTCACATAACAGATGAAGAGAACAACATTGCCTGATAAATGCCTTCCGCTGCCTTGTCTCAACATCTATCAAACAGAAATTTCACCTTGACAACATCCTATTATGGCGGTATTATTTGAGGGAAACCACATACGCACGCTCTGAAACGCGCCGACTGGAGGTGGGGCTGACAGTACCTTGTGTGACCTTGGTGCCACAGAAACAAAGGGAGGAAAGGCTCAGAGCTCATGGGTCCTGGTCAGAAAGGGGTTGGATGCATGCTGTGACTGGGAAGGGGACGGGGAGGGCGCAGAATGACACTTGCTCAATTTTTTCCCTTTCTCCTTTAAAAGAAGCATCTGTAGGTTCTGTGAGGGATGGCCCACTGGGTCTAAATGGGAAAGCCAATTCCTGGGTGGAGTGGAAATCCACATGAAACATCCTACATTGTTTCCTGGCCCCCAGCCTCCTGCTTCCCCCAGCTCTCCTTCACATGCTACTCTGTTGTCTTAGCAAATCGCATGGTGAACTAGGAGATGTCCTTCCAGACGCAGTGTGGCCTACCTCCTCCTGCCCCAAAACCCAGCCCCGCTTTCCCACAACACTTGCCTGCAGAACCAAGTTCA
Organism: Loris lydekkerianus; assembly: GCA_963574355.1. Lineage (NCBI taxonomy): Eukaryota > Metazoa > Chordata > Mammalia > Primates > Lorisidae > Loris > Loris lydekkerianus. Next base: position 2,402 of record CAUYPK010003780.1, on the reverse strand, counting down.
TCTGCCATTTATTCTTTCAACATCTATGGAAGGTCTTCTGTGTGCCAAGAGGTGGGAACAGGAGATGAACAAGGCACAGAGAGATTTTTAAGCAGCTTGGTGCAGTGAGAGCAGTGGGAGAGACAGACTCTTACAGCACTCTGTGGCGAGGTGGGAGAGGAAGAAGGGCTTAATTCCATCCATCCCTCAGCGCCACCCCCACGCCATCCACCCTGAACTCCCCACAGAAGCCTGCAAATTCCCTGCTTGTCCATGGAGCTTGCATGGATAGCAAGTTCCAGGACTTGCTATCTCACCTCTCACTACATCTTCTGTCTGGAATAAGTTCTCTCCACAGGTGTCCAACTACTAAAAGTTCCACAAACAACTATTGGGGAGGCAGTATGTTTCAGTTATTGGGCCAGACAGTGGAGACATAAAGATGAATAAGACCCTTAAGCAAAGAAATTCGCAGCTGAGAGAAAGACATACATAAACAGCTAACTACTAAAACAATATAATTAGGCCTTAGATGCTTGGGGGTGCAAAGAAAAGTAGCCTATGTTGCAGTCTGCAGGTGCTATAAAATGTTCTCAGAGCTATTTAAGCAATTACAAAGCCTAGCTCAACTTCCTCAACACACACGCCATCCAGGTCAGTGAGATTTAAACAATAGTAAACTGGCCTACTTTGCATCAACAGCCATACTGCGGAGAAGAACGGATCCCAGCAACTTCACTTTTCTGTGCCATACAGAATCTAGGTAACGGGGAAATGGGAAAGCTGGGAAAGTCAAAGGCAGTGAATTGACTGCATAGTAAAGGGCAGGGCCAGAGTGGGAGGAGCGAAGCAACTGCACAGTCTGTGCAGACTGAATCGGAGGGATAGTCGCAGGAGTCGGAGCCAAAGGAGACAGATGTCGGAGCACTGCCAGGGATGCCAGGGAGATATGAGAGTAGAACAGCTGGGGAAAAGAGAATTAAGAAAAAGAAAACTCTGTGTTATGAAAGGATTCCCCATAGGATGCTCCTAAGAGAGACTCTGTAAAGATCTGGATTATTTTAGTGGTTTTGACCAACAGACTGATGTTTCCTGGACTACCACACTTCGCCAAGACAGAGCTGTCCGTGGCTGGGCTTATTATGGATGACATCTTGGGAACCCACCTGTGGGCTCATTATGGATGACATCTGGGGACCCACCTGTGGGCTCATTATGGATGACATCTGGGGACCCATGGCCACACACATACCATGACTAAGTTCCTCCCTAATGGGAACCTCACTGTATCAACTATGTCCTCACCTCCCAAACCTGAAAAACGTTTGCATATAATAGTTTCTCAAAAGAATTTGATGCGAATTTGCAATTGTATTGTGCTTGATATTTTCACAGTACCTTGGTATTGAGGATATGCTGCCTATATACTAATTTTAATTTTCTTGAACAATCCAGACATTCTATACTTGATTGCTGAACTAACCTTAAGTGACCCGGAAAACATATTTTAAATTTTTGTATCCGTATACTGCCATTCCAAAGAAGGTGCCTGCACCTTAAAATCAGGATAGTTTGCATCTTTCAAATGCTTTATAGCACCTGATAGGCTCTGAACATTCTCCTTAACTGTGAATGACAAAATAAAATAACTGTCATTCTGAACCAATGTTGTTCACTGTAGAGGAAGGTCATAGAAGATTTTAAAAGCAAAAGTGATTGACACCTGTTCTGAATACATATGAAATTAATATCTGTGATCTGAAGTTCTTGCCTTATTCTGGACCCTAGGGATTTTGAGGGAAAAAAAAAATAAATAAATAAAGAAGGAAAGAAAAAAAAAAAGAGAGAACAAGATTTACTACCTCCCATATCAAGCAAAGGCACATTTTTAAAGATCCTTATGTTCAGTAGCCCATAAACAATCTATGCTGTTATAGAAATAAAGACATTAGATGATAGAAGTTATGAAATCCTGTCCAATTCTGGACCATAACTGATCTCTTCAAGTGTCCTAGTTAACTCCTAATTAGCTCCAAGTGAAGGTTGTCATGACAATGGACTAGCAGATTTAGTCAATGGGATTTATGGAATCAAGCTTTTTTTTTTTTTTTAAGTGCTAGTTAGTATCATGGGATTTATGGAATCAAGCTTTTTTTTTTTTTTTTAAGTGCTAGTTAGTATCATGGGGGGAAAAAGACAAATTTATATAGTGCTTCATTTCTTTTTTTTTTTAATTTAATTTTATTTTTATTGTTAAATCATAGCTGTGTACATTAGTGCAATCGCCTGTACCCATTCTAAGATGCACCATAGATGTGGCCCCACCCATTACCCTTCCTCCACCAAAACCTCCCCCCTCCCTTCCCCTTCCTTGGCCCTTTCCCATAGTTTTGTGCTATAGTTGGGTTATAGCTTTCATGTGA
>CAUYPK010003779.1:0-12355 GCA_963574355.1 Loris lydekkerianus | reverse complement strand
TTAAAGAGCAGTGGAGACAATGGGCAGCATTGTCTGGTTCCTGATCTGAGTGGAAATGATTTCAATTTAACTCCATTCAATACGATATTGGCTGTGGGTTTGCTGTAGATGGCCTCTATCAGTTTAAGAAATGTCCCTTCTGTACCAATTTTCTTAAGTGTTCTGATCGTAAAGGGATGCTGGATATTATCAAAAGCTTTTTCTGCATCAATTGAGAGGATCATATAATCTTTGTTTTTTAATTTGATTATGTGCTGAATTATAATGATAGATTTACAGATATTGAACCAGCCTTGAGACCCTGGGATAAAACTGACTTGGTCATGATACATAATTTGTTTGATGTGTTGCTGGATTCTGTTTGTTAGGACCTTGTTGAATATTTTGCATCTATATTCACTAGTGAAATTGGTCTATAATTTTTTTTTCTTGTTGGGTCTTTTCCTGGTTTGGGGATCAGGGTGATGTTTGCTTCATAGAACGTGTTGGGTAGTCTTCCTTTTCTTTCTACATTTTATAACAGATTGAGTAATATAGGTACTAATTCCTCTTTAAAAGTTTGGTATAATTCTGATGTGAAGCCATCTGGTCTCAGGCTTTTCTTTTTAGGGAGGTTTTGTGTGGTTGATGCTATTTCAGAACTCGATATGGGCCTGTTCAATATTTCCACTTGATTCTGGCTAAGTCTTGGAAGGTGACGTGCTTTCAAGTATTGGTCAACTTCCTTCAGATTTTCATATTTCTGAGAATGAAGTTTCTTGTAATATTTATTGAGGATTTTTTGAATTTCTGAGGAGTCTGCTGTTATTTCTTCTTTGTTGTTTCTGATTGATGAAAATAGAGATTGTAATCTTTTTTCCTGATTAGGTTGGCCAATGGGTTATCTATTTTATTGACCTTTTCAAAAAACCAACTTTTTGATTTATTGATCTGTTGTATAATTCTTTTGTTTTCAATTTCATTTAATTCTGCTCTAATTTTGGTTATTTCTTTTCTTCTACTGGGTTTGGGGTTGGAATGTTGTTCCTTCTCCAGTGGCTTGAAATGGCTAAGTGGCTCTGTCTTGTTTTCAGCTGGTCTCTGTCCGACCCTAGTGAAACAGTTACTCTGGGTTGAAGTCTCAGCTGTGGAGAAATACCAGTAATTAAGTCACCCCGCCCCCCACAGGCAACAATTGGAAAAGGAAAATCAAACCTTCCTACAACCAAACACCCAGGGCACCACTTGGATATCCTTGGGTAATTGGCTCAGTTCTAAAGGTCCAAATCAATTGTCTCAGTCAGCACCTGTCTCAGGTGGAAGAGTTTAAAAGGTCTCTGGCAACTAGATCACAGGTGTCTTCTGCTCACTCAAATATGACTTGCTCCCATGCTCAGTGAGGTCAGGAGGACCCACCCAGCAAATAGATTAGTCTTAGAAGGTTGATGCCTTTTTCCCCACCTTGCACCTCTGTCACACCCAGTCACTGATAACCCCACAGGGCTGTGACCCAGTTGCCTACAATGAACAAATACTCCAGGGGTTTGCACCTGCCTGAATCACAAGGAAATCTATGTCTCTTCAGCCAGGCCACTGCTCTCTGCCTCTACCCAGCAGGGGGAGGTGAGGCCTGACAACCTCAGGGTCTTGATGGAGGCTGGGGGGATTCCAGTTCCAGCCCCGACCCTGATTGATGTTGCTGACCGAAGAGAACAACTTTGCAGAATTTTTTTCTGCCCTGGCTAAATTCCCCTGCAGAAGAGAAGCTGTTTTGAGTTCATAGAACTTGTGCCTCAGGCCCTGTCTTTGGTGCTGCAGGTTTGTAATGGCAGCATGGTTAGCTGTCAGTTCTAGCCTCCTGCTCTCCTTTGTCTAGGCTGATGATCCCCTAGGGGCTGGATGCATCTTAGGCTCAGTAAAGTGGTCCTCTGGGTCAGCCCTGCCCTGGGAGTTTGCGGCACTGCGAGTATGCTTTCTAGTCCCTGCGCTCCACCTGGGCTGGTACCGCCTCAGGCAAACCCTTTACTCACGGGGCCTGTGTTTCTGTCCCAGATATGTTGCCACCTCAGAAGATGCTTGGCCTCCTCTGGTTGCCCAGAGAGACATGGGGTGTGACTCCAGAATATCCAGAAGTGAGCCCTGTTGTTGCCAAAAATGGCTGCTGCTCTGTGCCTTGGGGCACTGCCGCTCCAGCGTGGTTCCCTCTCAGCAGACGATCCTCTCCTCACTCCTGTGTCACAGAATCAGCACTGACCAGCTGCAGTCCAGGCCTTGTCCACCTCCCTTGAGAAATCACCCAAGAATCTGGACTCCTGGGGGACAGGCCTCCAGACTCCAGACCTCAGAGTAAGAGTAGAAGGGAGTGCTGGGAGCTCAGAATTGCAGGTAGAAAATATATACAGTTTTACACAGTTTTATGCCTGGCAGAAGAGTGCCATGGCACCCTAGTAGAGGAAGTAGGTCCAGTTTCTAGAGGATCTCTCCCATGGAGTATAATGGGAGGACCCTTGAACTCTGCTCGTTTGTTTATGTTGTACTCTGAGCTTTTCTCATGGAGGAGGGGACTCCTGTCCACTTGGTGATGGATTTTGTACCTTTTGTTTGTATCCTTGGAGTCACAGCCTGCCTCAGCAGGGTTGATATGCGTTCTTCAACCTTCTCTCTTGGTGCAGCACTAATCAGCCAGGTTACTTGCTAAATTTCTGTCCTTTAACTCTCCTTCTGGATGGGAGCCTCTGTGGAAAGCTGGCTTCAGTCGCCATCTTGTCTCCTCTCACTATAAATCTTTTCTATAATAACTACTGCAGTGGCATTACAGAGTATATGTCCTCTTTTTATTATTTTCAAGAATTATGCAATTTTATTGTTTTCCTTTCATCCCAAAGAGTTGCTTAGTAGAGTATTTCAAAATTACCAGGAAAAAGAATTTTTAGATTAAAAAAAAATTGTAGTTAATTTCTAGTTTTTTTTTTTTTTTTTAGAGACAGAGTCTCACTTTGTCGCCCTTGGTAGACTGCTATGGCATCACAGCTCACAGCAACCTCCAGCTCTTGGGCTTAGGCAAGCCTCCCAAGTATCTGGGACTACAGTTGCCTGCCACAGCACCCTTCTATTTTTTGTTGTTCTTGCAGTTTGGCTAGGGCCAGTTTCAAACCCACCACCCTCGGTATATGGGGCCAGCACTCTACTCTCTGAACCACAGGTGCTGCCATTAATTTCTAGTTTTATTGTATTATGATCAAAGAATGCTCTTTATATATTTATATTCTGTGGATGTCTTTGTAGCCTAATATTTGCTCAATTTTTATGTTGATGTTGAATGTTCCTGTTCACCTGAAGAGAAGGTAAATTATCTTTTATGTAGGTACAGAATTCAATATTATTTTATAGGATCTGTTAATTTCCCCTCCCTACTTAACAGCAAACAGTGAACCAAAAGTACAAGACACTAGAGGACAACTTCTAAGATGGAAGATAGAGACTCAAACAAATAAACCTGAAAGGAAACCAGAACAGTGCAGGAAGAAGAAAACTAACCCCTTACATTTCCCTCCCAAAAAACTATGAATAACATGTACAGAGAAATAAGAAACAGTATTGCATTCATGAAATAAGAATAGAAGTCATGAGAAGGAAGCTCTCCAAAAATGCAAAAGAATGCTTGGAAATGAAAAAGATCCAGTCACAATGAAAACTCACAGAGGGGAGAGAAAATAAAGTTGAAGAAATATGCAAATTGGAACAAAAGAAAATGAGATTGAGAATATGAGGGGGGGGACTATCTATTTGATTAGATTATTGAAAGCTTCTTTTTTTTTTTTTTTCAAATTCTTGGGGTACTGAGGAAGCCCCTCCCTGGCAAGTGTGCTGTAAGAAGGATTCACAGTGAGACAGGGGCTTACTGGGCTCCCCAAGGAAGCTGGGCAGACAGGGGGACAACCCTGGGCTGCAGTCTCATTTCCTTGCTGCTGGGCCTGCCCAGAGTTGTTTCTGGGCATAGGATAGCCCTATAGGCATTGTCTGATCTGATATCCCTCCCACGCATTCCACCAGAGCTGCCTACAAGCCCCTTCTTCCTGTTCAGATCTATTTCGGACTACTCATCACAGATGGGACCACTCAAGGATGGGTCAGGCTCCAGGCCCTGGGACCTAGAAGCCTCCATCCTATGCCGTACGTCCAGCTATTTCCTAGGGTGCCAACTCTACATTTGTCCAATACCACTTCGAAAAATATTCATTTCGTTTCTTTTATCTCAAAACATGCCTTAAAGTCCTTTCAAGTAAAGCTTCTCAATAACTGTTAGCAAAGTGAAAGTGTCTTCTCTCTAAGGGGGCCCACCAGTACTAGAAATACAATGGCAACTCTCCACTCCCACTGGGGAGAGAGGAAATGCTTTTATGATTTCTGGATGAGTCATTATTCCTGAAAATGGACAGAAGGCTACTTCCTAAAATGGCAAGACACCAATGCAAGTTTAGTTTTTACGTGCTAGAATAAAACATGGAATTCCACGTGGCTCTTAAAACAAATGCAGTAGGTATATGTGCACTGACATATAAAATTGCTAAGAAGTGTAAGTGAAAAACCATGTTTCCGCATTCTGGGGGGAGCCTGGCCTGACTGCCTGGCTCTAAATCCTGGCTCTGCCACTTACCCTTTTAAGCCTCTGAGCAAGTTACTTTATTTCTCAGTTTTCCTATCTGTAAGCAGAGATCAAATAATGTTGCTCTGAGAGTTAAATGAGTTAATAAATAGATGTAAGGCCTTAGAACAGTGCTGGCACATAGGAATGGTTAAATAACTAGATATTATAAAAACATTTAAGGTATAATGAATCTGTAAATTTATTCACACTCTTACTCAAGATAGAGATGAATTAGTTTGCCATGGCTGCCATAACAAAGACAGGATGGCTTAAACAACAGAAATTTATTTTTTCATGGTTCTAGAGGCTGGAAGTCTGAGGTCCGGGTGTCAGCAGAGTTGGTTCCATTCTGAGGCCTCCCTCCCCGCTGGCACGTGCTGCCTGCAACCTGTGTCTTCATATTATCTTCCCTCTGTTCCTGTCTTGTTCGAATCTCCTCTTATAAAAATGCCAGTTATCTTGATTAGGGCCCACTCTAATAACCTCATTTTAATTGTATTACCTCTTTCGAACCCTACCCCCAAATACAGTCACATTCTGAGGTACTGAAGGTTACGACTTCGATATAATTTTTTTACTTTTTTGAGGCAGAGTCTCACTTTGTCACCATAGGTAAGAGTGCCATAGTGTTATAACTCATAGCAACATGGAACTCTTGGGTTCAAGCGATCCTCATGCCTCAATTTTTCATTTTTAGTAGGGGCATGGGGTTGGGGAGGAGGTTCCTTACTCTTGTTCAGGCTGGTCTCAAACTTGTAAAGTCAAGCAATCTACCCACCTCAGCCTTCCAGAATGCTAGAATTACAGGCATGAGCCACTACACCCTGCCTTTCAACATAAATTTTAAAGAGACACAATTCAGTCCATGATGGCAGAGAAATACAAATTCCTGTATTTGACTATAACTAATCTGGATTTTTGCCCCCTGGGTCTCTACCTACTGTTTTTAAAGGGGAAAAAAAAATTACTAAACTAGCAATCTATTTAAAATTTGGATATAGGTGATCTTTTAGCCAACACCTTTTTAAGATCCATGAGCTGTCATGAAAAGAAAACAATGAACTTAGCAATAAAAATAGTTTTTTAGTTAAATTAAGAAAGAATTAAAAGAAATAATAAGTTTTAAAAATTAATGATAAAAATTAAAACTGTATGAAAACAAACAATACCTTTTAAGAAGTCTTTTGATCATTGTTGTATAAAAAAGCCCAGTGCCTCAATGACTGCCCACATTTTCTGCCTATTTAGGATGGTGTCTCAGTACATGGGTAGAGGCTGTAGCTTTGACATCCTTATGGCAACATTTGGGGTGGTTGAGCTCCATGCTGAGAGAGAGTGGAGAGAGTTGACCAGCTATTTTGGGGTGAGTGGGGATGCCAAAAGCCTATGGCATTGGGTAATATTTAAAAAAAAAAAAAAAAAATCTTATGGCTATCATGGGTCTGCAAGCGTGATGTCTCCTGCTTCCTCTGGTTGTTGTAGCAATGTCCCCTGTCTACCCTTCCAGGCAGAAGACTGCAGCAGAAGTGACAAGAGATTCAGGTTTCCTTGGCTTGTTCTGGGCTCTCCAACTCTCCTTGGATGGCTCAGCCTTAATGTATCTCACTCAGCTCTTGCAAACAAAACAAAGCCCTCTGAAATGTGTCTGCCATTCCACTCAGTCCCATACTGGGCAGCTGGCTCACTAACAGGCCCGGAAGGAAAGGGATAGTGGAGGGATTCCAAGTCTATGGGAACTAAGGCTGTTGTAGAGAGGACACCCAGTGGAGGACGCAGGGATTCCCAATTACCATGCAGAGGGTATAGCAAACACAAGGTACTGAGCTGGCACCCACCTCAGTCTGACATGGTACATGGGGCTAGAGGCAGCTTCTTCAAGCCATATGGACACTCTAAGTTAGTTGGCAGAAGCTAAGCACTTCCAAGTGACCCATCTGGCTTAAAGCCGAGCAAGGGGCCCGGCACTAGCAACCCCATGAGGCTTCTCTCAAAGATTATGAAAATTGCTCATTTCTACCTGCCATTTAAGCCAGGTAGAAATGCCAGTGCAGGTAGAGATGCCTGCCCACCTGCCCACTGGTGAGGCCAGTGATCTGCATAGCAACCCATGGGTCACCTTCTGCACTTTTTCTCAACCAGCTCTTCTGTTAATTCTGCCTCCACTTTCCTTGGTACTTGGAACCAACTGTGGAGTGGATCTCTATCCCAGGCCACTGACTTCATGGAGCCAGTTCTCCCAACAGAAATCAGAAGAGGATGAGTGCCTCTGAGGCCTGCTCGTGTGGAGAGAGGTGGGAAGTCTGTTCTGACACTGTGGGTCAGCAGGTGTGTGTGCTGAGATTTTATGAGCAGGTAGGTATCCAGGGTATCACCTAGATATGTCATCTGACACATTGAAATCTAAACTCCCAAAAGAACAACTCTAGACTCCTCTGTACCCCTTTGCCCCTTATTCCATGTACATACTCTACATTGCCCATTCTGGTTCACGTACTGACTAGGGCTGAAGTTCATGCAAAGGATTTAGTATATGTCGAAAAGGTAGGGGGTGAGAATAGCTGACGCCTTTAAAATCAATATCTATAAATTAACCATTGCCTTTGTTAGTATCAAGGGTTTAAAAAATAAATATTAAAATCTATTTCTGAGGCTTGTTGCCTGTGGCTCAAGCGGCTAAGTCTCCTGCCACATACACCTGAGCTGGTGAATTTAAATCCAGCCCGGGCCCATCAAACAACTGTGACGGCTGCATCCAAAAAATAGCCGGGCATTGTGGCAGGTACCTGTAGTCCCAGCTACTTGGGAGGCAGAGGTAGGAGAATTTCTTGAGTCCAGGAGTTGGAGGTTGATGTAAGCTGTGATGCCACAGCACTCTACCCAGGGCAACAAATTGAGGCTCTGTCTCAAAAATAAATAAATAAATTTATGTCTGAGTGGATGGTAGTTATTAATTATGTTAAAGTAGAGTTGCAAAAGAAAAAAAAAGGCAGAATTCAACATGATGGAGGCTATCACTAGATCAGCATTTATTACCCATTGTGGTCTAAGGTTGACATGAGGCTCAACACCTTTAATTTCTCTCCCCTCCCTTCACCATCTCTAGGTTGTGGTTCTTGCTTGTTTATTTTTTTGGAGAGAGCCTCACTTTGTTACCTAGGCCAGAGTGCAGTGGCATCATCATAGCTCACTGCAATCTCAAACTTCTGCATTCAAGCGTGTCCTTCTCAAATTCTGGAGTAGCTGAGTCTGCAGGTGCATGCCACTACACCTGTCTAATTTTTCTATTTTTTTGTAGAGACAGGCCTACAGGTTCTGTTGGTCTGGCTGGTCTCAAACTCTTAACCTTGAGCAACCCTCTTGTCTTGGCCTCCCAGAGTACTAGGATTACAGGCACCACATCTGGCCTAAGCTGTGGTTCTTTTTTTTTTATTATTTTTATTTTTTTTAATTTTTTTTATTAAGTAAGCTGTGGTTCTTGACAAAGATTCTCTCCTTGACCAAACTCTACCAAATCTCTCCTGAATTCTTTCATAACTGAGTCTGATGTTTGGACCTTTCTGTTTGTCTCTGATTGAATTGGGGTAAGGGGAATGTTAACTTTATAGGAAGTGATAATTTAATAATCTGCTAAAATATCCCATGCTTGAGGGTCATGCACATGACTCAGGGAGAAGCAAAATGAGATATTATGCAACCCTGGGCCCTAAGAAGGATGTTGACTATTCCTTGTACAAAGTGACCCCTTGTTTATCTTAAAGGAAAAACACACATATAAAGCAGGAAGGAGTGCTGAGCCTTGCCTTGTTGGTATAAGTGTCATTTGTCTGATATGGCTGGGAAGTTTTTATGAATCTGGGCTCCTTCCCAGGCATCAGCATATCATTGTTGAAGGTCCACAGAATCCCTTCCAGAAAGAGTGATTTTCCTTTTTAGCTCAGTTGTTCTGTGGGAGAAATAAAAGTTCTGTGGCTAGAAGGCTTCATTTCTCTCCATCACTGGCAGGAAGGCCAGGGAGAGTGGTGGGGATGGTGCAGTTATTGAGTGTGGGGTGGAGTGCAAGAGGCACTTTTTGCTAAGCCACAGGGCAGAGAGCAGAGGGCAGGTTTAGGGGGTTGGGGTATAGTCGAACTATGTAAAAAAATAAACTTCTAGGCTCGGCACCTGTAGTTCAAGTGGCTAAGGCACCAGCCACATACTCCAGAGCTGGCGGGTTTGAACCCAGCCCAGGCCTGCCAAACAACAATGACAACTACAACCAAAAAGTATCCGTGCATTGTGGCGGGCGCCTGTAGTCTCAGCTACTTGGTAGACTGAGGCAAGAGTTGGAGGTTGCTGTGAGCTGTGATGCCACAGCACTCTACCCAGGGTGACAGCTTGAGGCTCTGTCTCAAAAAAAAGATAAACTTCTAGACTCAGATATTTCATTATACTATAAAAAGAAAGATGCAAAAGGCAGTACTGATCTCAAGGGATGGTACAGAGAAAACACCTATGGCATGATCTCGTGGGTGTACAACAGCTCACTTATATGTGAGTTTGAAATGTATTTTTAAAGGTCAAAATGATGAAAACAAATGAAAAATTCCATTCAAGATGCTAGAAAAAAATAAGAAATAAAATCTAAAATGAAGAACGTATCTGTAGGAAACCAAAATATACCACCCCAAATATGCTTCTTTGGGATGATAATTATTTTGAGATGTAGGAGCCATAGAAAAGCTCTGAAGCAGACAATTATTAATATTTATCCTTCAATAAGAGAAATTGGCATTTATAGGAAATTCTCATTTATAAGGGTGTCCCCTTTTCTGTGCCGGGAAGAACACGATAGCTGTAAATCACAAGACCTTCTTAACCATGAAGAAGACTTAAATCTGTGTAACCACACTTTTTCTGATCAACTTCCCATAGTTTGCCTCCCTCACATTCTTCTTCCTTTGCTTTAGGTGAAAGCCACCTCTTTGAGTTACTCAACCTTGAGTTTCTCCCATATCTGTATTAAACGTGTGTGTATATATATATATACATTATTTTTACATATATGTGTATGTAAACTTGTGCTTGTTAATCTGACTTTTGTTACAGGATTCCAGAGAAAACCTAGAAGGGTAGAAGGAAAAAATATTTTCCTCTCTCCTCGACATAACAAAGGTAACATAATTATCGAATCTGAAAATAGGAAAAGAGTAGAATTAATAAATAAAACTAATAAAAGAAGCATAAACAGACAAATGTCTGGCAAATTTAATGAAGAAAAAAGATAACACAATTACTACATGTACCAGGATAATTTTTTTTTTTTTTTTAGACAGAGTCTCACTCAATTGCTCTGGGGTTGAAATACCGTGGTGTCGTGGCTCATAGCAACCTCCAACTCTTGGGCTCAAGTCATCCTCTTGTCTCAGGGACTACAAGTAGCTGGGACTGCAGGCACCTGCTATTACACACAGCTAGTTTTTTCTATTTGTAGAGACAGGGTCTCACTCTACTCAGGCTGGTCTCAAATTCCTGAGCTCAGGCAATCCACCTGTCTCAGCCTTCCAGAGTGCCAGAATTACAGGCAGGAGCCACCTCGGCTGGCCCCCAGGGATAATATTTGAAAACATATATTTTTAATATTCTCTAAATGATGTTCCCCAGAAGCTACTCTGCCCTGATGGCCAAAGGAAAAGTGAACAAACGTCCATCACAGGAAGGACGTTAACAATGGAGAAGCAACTTCCAGAAAAGAGGGAAGTAAAAGAAAGCCTTTCTGGTTCTGTGACAAAGAGACACATAGAATGTCAAATGCCAGTGACCTTGCATTGACTCCTCTTCATATTTGGGTTTTAATTTTTCTTTTCTTTTGAGGTTTTAATTTTTCTTTTTTTTTGAGGCACAGTCTCAGACTGTTGCCCAGGCTAGGTGCCATGGCATCATAGCTCACAGCAACCTTAAACTCCTGGATTCAGGTGATTTTTCCACCTCAGCCTCCCAAGTAGCTGGGACTACTGGCACCCACTGCTATGCCCACCTACTTTTTTTATTTTTTAGTAGAAACAGGTCCCACTCTTGCTCAGGCTGGTTTCGAACTCCTTAGTTCAAGCAATCCACCTACCTCCGCCTCCCAAAATGCTGGAATTACAGGCATGAGCCACTGCAACCAGCCAGTTTTAGAATTAAGATAGAAAAAATGATAGAGAAAAATTACCTCTTCAGAGCAAAAGCCTAAAGTAAAGGGGGGCTTGTGTTTCTCTTCCCAATTGGTGCTGTGGACACCTCTCACAGGGAACCTCCACATCAACCCAGTGGGTTCCCTGCATGGGATGTTCTCACAGGGAGGGCTAGAGGAAGTGCTTCCTTCTCCTACTCCATGTTCTTTTGCAGAATTTGAAGAACCTAGACGATCTCTTAAGCTCTCAGCAATGTGTGGGGTCAGCAGCTCGGCTGAGAACCATGAAACAGCCATAGTATTACCTTGATGAGAGCAAAGTGATTCCAAAGCAGAGTGGTTGAGACATAGACAAGTGAGTTCCCAGTGTGGCCTCTGGACTTGTCTCCCTTGGGAGCTTGTTAGAAGTGGAAACTCTCAGCCCCACCCTAGAGCTACTAATCAGAATCTTGGGGTGTGGTGTCCAGAAATCTGTCTGACAAGCTTGTCCAGGTGATTCGTATGTATTCTAAAATCTAAAAAGCACTTGTGTAGACAAGCTGGCCAGGAGGCTCGTGGAGAAAGGATCTAGATTCAAAGGACTTGGAGGAGTCATCACAGAATCTCAGGTGCCTGTTCCACCCCAAGGCCAGAAGTGACAGCACGCAGCTGGGAGGCCTGCTGAGGACCTGAGAACCCACACCCCAGAGCACCTATGCTCCCTGTCGGCCTAGACACTGATATTGACAGAGAGCCAGAAGAGATAGCTACACTTTTATTTGTTTGTTGTTGTTGTTGTTTTGAGACAGAATCTCACTATGTCGCCCTTGGTAGAGTACTGTGGCGTCACAGCTCACAGCAACCTCAAACTCTTCGGCTTAAGTGATTCTCTTGCCTCAGTCTCCCAAGTAACTACAGGCACCCACCACAACGCCTGGCTATTTTTTGTTGCAGTTGTCATTGTCATTGCTGGTCTGGGCCGGGTTGAAACCCACTACCCTTGGTGTATGTGTCTGGCACCATAACCACTGTGGTATGGTCGCTGACCCTTATTTGTTTTTTTTTTGTTTGTTTTTGTTTTTTTTGAGACAAAGTCTCACTTTGTTGCCCTCAGTGGCATCATAGAACACATCAACCTCAAAGTCTTGGGCTTCAGCGATCCCTTTGCCTCAAGCCTCCTGAGTAGCTGGGATTATAGGCAACCGCCACAGCACCCAGCTACTTTTTAGTGATGGGGCCTCACTCTTCCTCGGGCTGGTTTTAAACTTTTGAGCTCAAGCAATCCACCCGCTTTGGCTTCCCAGAGTGCTAGGATTATAGGCGTAAGCCACCATGCCTGGCTGATAGCTAAACATTATTTTATTATTATTTTTTTTTATTGTTAAATCATAGCTGTGTACATTAGGGCAATCGCCTGTACCCATTCTAACATGCACCATAGATGTGGCCCCACCCATTACACTCCCTCCACCAAAACCTCTCCCCTCCCTTCCCCTTCCTTGGCCCTTTCCCCATAGTCTTGTGCTATAGTTGGGTTATAGCCTTCATGTGAAAGCTATAATTTAGCTTCATAGTAGGGCTGAGTACATTGGATACTT
>CAUYPK010003777.1:0-10459 GCA_963574355.1 Loris lydekkerianus | reverse complement strand
GCAGGAAAATATGGCAGTCCATTTTCTTAACATTTAGCAGTGAATTAGCACATTATGCCTTATGTGGCCATGTGTGTGTACTTTTTTTTTTTTTTTTTTTTTGAGACAGAGCCTCAAGCTATCACCCTGGGTAGAGTGCTATGGCATTACAGCTCACAGCAACCTCCAACTACTGGGGTTAAGTGATTCTCTTGCCTCAGCCTCCCAAGTAGCTGGGACTACAGGCACCCGCCACAATACCTGGCTATTTTTTTCTTTTTTTTTTTTTTTGGTTGTAGTTGTCATTGTTGTTTGGCAGGCCCAGGCTGGATTTGAACCTGCCAGCGCTGGTATATGTGGCTGGCCCCTTAGCTGCTTGAGCTACGGGTGCTGAGCCATGACTGTGTACTTTGGATTTTATGTCTACTCTTTATGGGTCAAAGCATGAAAAAAAAAAATATTTCCTACAGATCAGTGTCAAAAATTTCTGTGTAGAAAGGTATTTTATTCTTTATTTAAGTTTTTTTGATGTTTAGGGCAGAGTCATTTCTCATTTGTCCTTGTTTTCATTTTCCTTGAGTTAGTATTGCCTAAGAAATGAGGTACAAACACTAATTATTAAAATGATGTTTGTACTGTATTTGAAATGACCATTTGGTTGATGTTCAAGGAATCCAAACTTTAACTTGGATTATATTGTCATTTGAAACTCTATCTTCCTGAGATTTTCAAATTATAGAAGGGTTATTTAGGTGAAAAACAAGTGTTTTTTTAAAGTCTGTTTGTAAGAGGGAGGATTATAAAAGAAAGTAAATGGGTGTTCTAACTAGTTAGGGAAACTATTATACATACCAGGATAATACAGACATGACGCCGAGGGTGTGCAGTGCTAAATTCATGGGAGAAGCCCGAGTAAGGCGGTAGGATGCTTGAGGGACTGTGTCTTAAGACAAGTGTGCAGGACAGGTGCAATGGCTCATGCCTATAATCCTAGTGCTTTGGAAGGCTGAGGCAGGAGGATCACTCGAGGCCAAGAGTTTAAGAGCGGTCTGAGCATCATAGCAAGAGCCCATCTTAAAAAAAAAAAAAAAAAAAAAAAAAAAAAATATATATATATATATATATATATATAGCCAGGCCCAGGAGTTCTAGGATACAGTGAGCTGTGATCACACCACTGTGTTCCAGCCTTTGCCTCTTACAATTAAAAAGAAAAGAAAAGAAAAGGAAAGAAAAGAAAATCTCTTATTAGAACTTCTACAGCTGACATTTTCCTCAGACTCCAGGGACTTGTTAATATGTTTTGCCTGAGGAAATGGATAACCAATCTTTTAAACTCTTAAAAGACTGGAGAGTGGGCTGACTTCATGCCTTCATGCTCCACAGAGGGACCCTCTTTTTAAGTCTGCACAGAACTCCTCTGGAGCCTCCCCCAATAGCCTTCCTCAACCTCTGACCTTTGAGACACCAGTTGGATGTGCCTGTGTCTCCAGTGAATGAGGAGGAGGTGGCGACACCCCATTCTCTATCACAGACTTACAAAATCCCATTGAAAGACTTTCTCTGAAGCAGAATCTGACCTCAGACACACAATGTCCTTTGTTAACATTTCTCACTGTGCTGTCTCCTGAAGGTGAATTTTAACCTTAGGACCTCAAGGAAGACTTTCAAAATAAAGCACGGGGGTATACAAATCCTAATTTTATTGATATTGTAAATTCCACTTCCCCAGAATTTCCAATTTTCCCCTGCCTAGCAGCCTTAAAACAGCTACAGGGACTTTTGGTGACATTCTCTGTGTTTAATGAAGCTTGGAGTTATGAGCAAGCGCCTTGAACTGCCGTTATTATCTGCATGAGTGAATAAGGGCCGAGGGTCCAGATCTGTGCAAAGAGTTTTATTACAAATAGGGACATTGATCATTCATAATCAGTCCTACCAGGTCAGCAGTGCTGCAGCGCCAGCAGGCTCTGGAAAAGCTGAGCAGAGGCTGGCAGTGCTGTCGGCTAGTGTAATCTTCAAGCAGGATAAGATCTTCCTTCTCTTATTAACACATGCTCATCTTGCTTCTGCCTGCCGGAGTTAGAGTGAAACCCAAACACACTTGAACTCTATCGCATACAGCCAATCACAGAGCCTTCCTGTCTTCATCTGCAGGTTCTACATGTTCCCAGGGCCTGGTGACTTTTAGAAGTGTATTCCTTCCATGTTAAGTTTGAGGTTGCATCAGAAGAACGAACTTAGAAGCACTCATTATAGGGGTGGCACTTGTGGTTCAAGGAGTAGGGTGCCAGCCCCAGATACTGGAGGTGGTGGGTTCAAACCTGACCCTGACCAAAAAAAAAAAAAAAAAAAAAAAGCAAAGAAGAGATCATTATTTGACGGTCCAGGGTGAATTGCAGCAAGTGGTTGCTTCTTCATCTTTTCTTTGGCCAGTTTTAAAATGTATTTTTGAACACATCACCATCTTATTTAAAAATTTATCTTTGTGCCGGATACTGTGCTTGGGAAAACCTGATGGAAATATGATTATCCTGATCCATCAGAAAAATATCGATGTCACACCAGCCTTTCTGTGTTTTGGACCGTCTGCACAGTAACATGCGGACAATGAAAATGGTTGCGGGTTTTTTTCTAAGTTACAAATTTAGAAGAACTGGAAATACGTGCATTTTAGGTTTTATGCCCCCCAGTTCGTCTCTGAAGAGTGACAAAAGTCAGGAGGTGTTATTAGTGAAGGGCACCATTGTGGCAGAGATGTAAAGTTAGCAGTGTCTCAAAGAGGAGGATTTTGACATGAAGGACATATGCTGAGAGCACTAAAAACTTCATTTGATGTCCTGTGTTCATACAAAAATACAATGTCGTGGCCCCTTGTGAAATGCATGTGCCTTGTGGATTATTTTTCTATTGGTGATAAATTTGCAAGGGTGCATCACATACACTCACTCAGTGGCCCTTGTGACCGAGGGGTCACTGTCATTTGAAGGTGCCTCCGTGAGCGTGTCAGGATGACCTCCTAATCAGCGACGCCAAGGGACCTCAGGGTATTCCAAAGGGTTAAGAAAAAATTGAGACTAGTTTGTTAATCATTTCTTTGGAGACTTAAATCGGGCAGTCATTGGAATTCAGCTGAGGGTGTGATTCTTCCCCTGCGCCTTGAGCAATGAGGAAGAATTCTTATCCTCAAACAAGAAGTATGTACATTTGCATACAGAAGTAGTTTTAGATTTTTTCCTTTTGCTGTGTATAATTCGTCCTTATGTATAATGTGAGCCACTGTGTTTTTTGGCCCAAACTTTCAGGAAAAAAATCTTTCGTTTTAATTTGTCGAAGGAGGGCAGAAGTGGCCTCGCAGAGAGGAGCGGGCAGCTGCAGAGAGGCCAGGAGTGACCAGGGCAGGGGACAGCGGTCCCCCCAGCTGGCCCCGCGGCTGGCCCCTCACAGGCCACCCTTAGCCCCCTCCCATCGCCTCTTTCCACATGTGCTGGTTGGTGGGAACGTGGCCATGGCTGTGGGCTTGTGTCCCGGGAGGCGTGTGAGGGGCCCTGGCCGCGGGTCCCCCAGATCCTCGCCGCCTCCTCTCCCGCAGCCGCCCCCTCCGAGCCCAGGTCACTGCACCAGGGAGAAGCCTACCCTGATGACACCGCAGTGACGTGCCCCGCGTCACATTTCCGATTAGTGAGTGACCGTGACTTTGAGCATCCAGACCTGGGACTCAGTAAGGTCAGGAGCTACAACCAGCCTTTCCCGAACTTGCAAAAAGTGCAAACCACCAGGGGATGGTTAAAAAGAGACTCCTGACACCCTCCCTCCCCCCAGTGCATGGAGCGGGCTCTGCGGGAGAAAGACCTGGGTGTCCCTTCCTTAAATAAACCCCGCGACAATTCTTCCCCCTGGCAAATTTAGGAAATTATACCACCACTACCTGGGGGCTTCTGACAAGGGACAGGCTCAAAATGACAATCTCTGGGGCTTTTGTGCTCCGCTGCCAGGTACCCTCACACGCAAAAATTTCCCTGGGACTGCGGCCCAAGGTCACGGCCACAGGCCGCCAGCAAGCCCGGGTCTCAGAAGGGCCTCCTGGGCCCAGCTCGGGATCCACCCTGCTGACTACAGAGTCCTGCGGGGGTCTCAGAAGGGCCTCCTGGGCCCAGCTCGGGATCCGTCCACCTGAGTACAGAGTCCTGCGGGGGGACTCAGAACCGGCCTCCCGGGCCCAGCTCGGGATCCGTCCACCTGAGTACAGAGTCCTGCGGGGGGACTCAGAACCGGCCTCCTGGGCCCAGCTCGGGATCCGTCCACCTAAGTACAGAGTCCTGCGGGGGTCTCAGAACCGGCCTCCCGGGCCCAGCTCGGGATCCGTCCTCCTTGGCGCAGAGTCCTGAGGGGGCTCAGAACCAGGCAGCTGCGCCAGACACTAGGCAGCCCGGAAAGGGCAGGTCTGCTTACTGTCAGGAGTGGGGGCCCTTACTCTATTTCAGACTTATTATTTTGCATACAGATATCATTATTGCTTTCTAGAGGTACACTTTTAATGCAAAAGCATAAATAAAAGAATTGAAAACATTTATATAGATTAGTACTAGCCACGTGTAATGCACGTCTTTTTCCCTCAAAAATTTGGGCCCCAAAATGTGCGAAATACAGTAAGATCATCCTAAAATCATCAAAATCTAACAAGTTTTGATTATTGATTTTTCTTAGTGAAATACTAAGTCAATATTTCAGATGCTAGTAATTCTTTTGAACTATTAACTGGAGAATGTTGACCCTGCAATTCTAGAAATTAAGGGTGTTTATGGTTTAATCACTGACTTCATAACTAAAAATCCTGAGGCTCAGGAGATTTAAATGATGAACTCCTTGAGGCCATTCTGCTAGAGATCAGCAGAGACTAAGCTTTGGAGCTCCTGATTTCTAGTTCCCTGTTCTTCACTTCATGTCCTGAGATAATTTGCATCCTTTAGTTTTGTACACAAGAATATGCATTTCTGATGGCAAAAACATCATCAGCATGTGTTGATGTGAAGCATATAACCATTCTGCTAACCATGATAATTTTACAGAAGACTCCTATTCTTTTTTATTGCCTTTTCATTCATTTGGCTGGGAAGCTTGATTTTATATATATTATATATATTTATATATACACATGTTATATAATTTCAGAACATTTTATAGGGGTATATATGTTTTGGTTATACAATTTTATAATTTCCTTTTGTACATTTCAGGTCAAAGTTGTGTGCCCTTCAATCAGAATATGTGCGTTATCCCCACTAGGTGTGAATTAACCCAAACCCTTTCCCTCTACCTACTTGATCCCTGTTGAGTTTTACTTCCGTACATGCATGAAAGCATTGATCAACTAGTAGTTCCAAGTTAGCAGTGAGTACATGTGGTGTTTATTTTTCCATTCTTAATGATACTTTACTTAGGAGAATGGTCTCCAACCTCATCAAGTTGATGAAAGATAATAGATCACCATCTTTTCTTAGGCCTGACTAGCATTCCATGGTATACATATACCACATTTTATTGATCCATTCATGAATTGATAGGCACTTGGGCTGTTTCCACATCTTTGCAATTGTGAATTATGCTGCTATAAACACCTGAAAGCACCTGTCTTTTTGATAAAGTGACTTTTTTTTCTCCTTGGGTAAATGCCTAGGAGTGGGGTTGCTGGATCAAACGGTAGGCCCACTTTTAGTTCTTTGAGTGATCTCCACACTACTTTCCATAGAGGTTGTACTACCTTGCAGCACCACTAACATTGTATAAGTATTCCTTCCCTCTGTACCACACCAGCACTTGTTCTGGGACTTTTTGAGAAGAGCCACTTTTACTGGAGTTGGATGATATCTCATTGTGGTTTTAATTTGCATTTCCCTTATGTTTAGAGATATTGAGCATTTTTTCCTATGTTTATTGGTCATTTGACTCAGAACCAGCCTCTGGGGCCCAGCTGGGGATCCTTCCTCCTCGGCACAGAGTACTGGGGGGGACTCAGAACCGGTCTCCGAGGTCTTCATTTGGAAAGTTTCTGTTCACATCTTTTGCCCATTTTTTAATGTGGTTTTTTGATTTTTCCTTGCTGATTTTTTAGGTTTTATGCACATTCTAGTTCTCAGCCCTTTACTGGAGATAGAGCATGCGAGTGTTGTCTTCCTCTCTCTAGATTGTCTGTTTACTCCATTGATTGTGTCCTCTGCTGTGCAGGAGCTTTGTAATCTGATCAGGTCCCATTCGTTTATTTTATTATTGCTATGATTGCTTTTAGAGTCATCTTCATAGACTCTGTAAGAGTTTTTCCAGTATTTTCTTTTCAATTTCTTATGGTCTCCCACCTTAGGTTTAAGTCTTTTATCCATCATGACTTAATTTTTCAATATATTCAATAAAAATTGTGCTTTTAAAAATATTTTATTTCAAAATTATTTTATATTTACAGAAAAGTTGCAAGAATAGCACTACAAATTCCCACGTGCTTCTTATCCAGCTTCCCTAATATTAACATTTTATCATATTTTCTCATTCTTGTTTCTTCATTTTATGTTTTTTTTGTTTTGTTTTGTTTTGTTTTTTTATTGTTGAGGATTCATTGAGGGTATAAGAAACCAGGTTACACTGATTGCATTTGTTAGGTAAAGTCCCTCTTATAATTGTGTCTTGTTATTTGTTTCTTAACCATTTGAAATAATTACAGATATTGTTGCTTTAATATTTCAGCACATATTTCCTCTAAACAAGAGCATTTTACAAAGTCACGACAGTACAAAAGTCAAAATCAGGAGATTAGCACTCGTACTAATTAGCATTAGTACTGCAAATTCCACCACCTAATCTGCAGACCGCATTCAAATTTCCCCTTTTGTTTTAGTGATGTATTTTGGAGGTCCAGGATCCAACAGAGAATCATGTGTTCTGTTTGAATGTCAAGTCTCTTAAATCTCCCTCCGTCTGAGAAATTCCTCAGTCTTCTCTTGCCTTCCATGATCTTGACATTTTTGAAGAGTACAAGCTAGGTACTTTGTAGAATGTTCTTCAGTTGGGGTTAGTCTGAGGTTCCCACATGGCCAAATTTAGATCACCCATATTTGTCAAGGATGTAACAGAAACGCTGCTGTATTATTCTCACTGTGTACCACTGAGAGGTACACTGCCCACATTTCCCATTTCTGGTGATTAGACTTTGATCACGCAAGGCTTCTTCCACTATACAAGTATTTTGCACTTATTAAAAATTAAATAATAATTATTTGTGAAGAGATTGTTGAGAAAATGAAGTATCTTTTTCCTCACCAGACTTTCATCCATTATTATTGGCATCTACTGATGCTTTTCTTTTTTCTTTTTCTTTTATTTTCTTTACTTTTGTTTTCCTTTGCTTTATTCTATTTTCTTTATTTCTTTATTTTTTTTTCTTTTTTTTTTTTTTGTTAAACAACAGAAATCTATTTTCTCGCAATTCTAGAGGTTGGGAGTCTGAGATGAAGGCTCTAGGGAGGGTTCTCTGCCTGGATTTCAGCCAGTGCCTTCTTGCTGTGACCTCACATGAGGGAAGAGGAAAAAGGAGAGGGGGAAGGGGAAAAGGAGAGGCTAGAGGAGAAAAGGGAGGGCTAATAATGCTTTTCTAATACAACTTTTTTCATCGTTGCCAAACAACCATTGTCTCATCCCATTATTCCTTCTACGTTTGTGTAAACAAATTTGGAGGGTCTGGGTTTCTTTTTCTCTCTCTTCCTTGGACTGAAAGATTGCTTCTAATCTATTTTAAGTTCATGGATTCTTTTTTCCTTATCTACCGTTGAGCCTATCTAGCTAATATATGGACTTCTCTTCAATTTCCAGCTATTCTACCATCTTTGAGCTCTACGCTCCGATACTTTAAACTTTCTGTGGTCAAATTGTGCACAAGTGGGAAATACACTTGGATTTGAAAAGCATTAGCCTCAAATTCTGTGTGGTTGCATCTTCCAAGAGGAGATTTCCTTTGGTCCCCTCCTGTGTTTTCCACCATGGCATTAGTGTAGTATTGGGGTAGTTTGTGCTCCAAATTTTGAACTATTTCCTTCTGTGTTTCTCTTACTGTCTTGATCTCCCCTTTAAAGCTCTTCACCTGGCACTTTCACTCAGTTGCCTGTGGTCTTCCCCACATCCTTGTTAGGTAGCCTTCAGGATGGAAACTCTGCTGACATCAAAATTCATTCTTCTTTCAGGTGAAACTTTTTTGAAGATTAAACTCTATCTGCTTTTGAATGCTTTATATTTAAATCATTATTTTTATTTTATATTACCCAATTCTTATAAATACCTTTGGAGTGGTTGCATAACTGCAGCAACCCTCAGCCATTTACTCTCCCCTGCGTTGTTTTAAGGCTGCTGTTTCATGCTGTTGCTTTTCTATTAACTGGGGGCTCTCTGCTTTACATCTTCTAAAATATTCCACATTTCTTGCCCTGCAACATCTTTTATTGTTTTTCAGAACTATCTTTCTTATACTTTTTTTTCTTGTCATGTCAGAAAATTCCGAATGGGAATAGAGAAAATTTGGAGTGAGAATAGAGATAAAAACATTGCTTTCCACATTGATCTAATTTTCTCAAAATTGGTTATTTTACTATTGTGTTGCTTTTAAATTTCATATTCATAAATCAGTTCACTGTTATGAGTAATTAAGAATATTTTGATCCCCAAACCAGAAAAGGGTCCAACCGAGAAAGAAAATTATAGACCTATCTCATTAATGGATATCAATGCAAAACTATTCAATAAAATCTTAGGAAATAGAATTCAAGAACACATCAAAAAAATATATACCATGATCAAGTTGGTTTTATTCCAGGTTTTCAGGGTTGGTTCAACATATGCAAATTTATAAATATAATACATCACATCAATAAAATAAAAACATAGGAAAGTACTATGAAGGCTGCATTGAACAGTTTGATGGGAATGTTTCAGATTGTATATGAAACATGTACAATCTGAACATTGTACAAGAACATTGTACCCCTTGATTGCCCTAATGTACACAGCTATGATTTAACAATAATAAAAAAAAAAGATTTAAGGGCAATTATATGTAAAAACCTGGCTAAAAAAAAAAAAAAAGAAAGAAAGAAAGAAAAAGACCAGCCTGGGCAATACAGAAAGATCCTGGCTCTACCAAAAATATTAAAATCAACAGTATATAGTGGTTCACACCTGCAATTTCAGCAATGTGGGAAGCTGAGGCAGGAGGATTGCTTGAGACCAGGAGTCCAAGGCTACAGATAGCTATGATGATGCCACCGCACTCCAGCCTGAGTGACAGAGGGAGACCCTGTCTCAAAAAAAAAAAAAAAAGAAAGAAAGAAAGAAGGAAGGAAAGGCAGGAAAGAGGGAAGGAAGGAAGGAAGGACTTTTCGGATTTATAAGCAAAAAATAAAATAAAAAAGACCATATGATTCTCTCAATTGATGCAGAAAAAGCCTTTGATAATATCCAGCATCCTTTCATGATCAGAATTCTTAAGAAAACAGGCATAGAAGGGACATTTCTTAAACTAATAGAGGTCACCTACAGCAAACCCACAGCCAATATCATATTGAATGGTATAAAATTGAAAACATTTCTACTGTGATCAGGAATGAGACAAGGATACCCACTATCTCCACTGCTATTCAATATAGTAATGGAAGTCTTAGCCATTGCAATCAGGCAAGAGAAGGTGATCAAGGGTATCCAAATAGGATCAGAGGAGATCAAACTCTCACTCTTCGCTGACGATATGATACTATATCTGTAAAATCCCAGGAACTCAACTTCAAAACTCTTAGAAGCTATCAAGGAATGCAGCAGTGTCTCAGGATACAAAATCAATACTTATAAGTCAGTAGCTTTTATATATGCCAACAATAGTCAAGCTGAAAAAACAGTCAAGGACTCTATTCCTTTTACAATAGTGCCAAAGAAGATGAAATATTTGGGAATTTGCCTAACAAAAGATGCGAAAGACCTCTATAAGGAGAACTATGAAACTCTGAGAAAAGAAATAGCCGAAGATGTACAAATGGAAAATCATACCATGCTTATGGCTGGGAAGAATCAACATTGTTAAAATGTCCATACTACACAAAGCAATGTACAGATTTTATGCAATCCCTATTATAGCACCACTGTCATACTTTAAAGAACTTGAACAAATAGTACTTTGTTTTATATGGAATCAGAAAAAACCTCGAATAGCAAATACATTGCTCAGAGATAAGAATGAATCAGGAGGCATCACATTACCAGACTTCAGGCAATACTATAAATCTATAGTGATCAAAACAGCATGGTACTGGCATGAAAACAGAGTGGTAGATTTATTTAACAGAATGGAGAACCAAGAGATGAACCCCACTACTTATTGCCATTTGATCTTCAGCAAGCCTATCAAAAATATTCAGTGGGGGAAAGACTCCCTATTTAGCAAATGGTGCCGGGT
>CAUYPK010003776.1:0-16101 GCA_963574355.1 Loris lydekkerianus | reverse complement strand
TTTATATATACAAACAATAGTCAAGCTGAAAAAACAGTTAAGAACTCTATTTCATTCACAGTAGTGCCAAAAAAGATGAAATATTTGGGAGTTTATCTAACAAAGGACGTGAAAGATTTATATAAAGAGAACTATGAAACTCTAAGAAAAAAATAGCTGAAAATATTAACAAATGGAAACATATACCAAGCTCATGGCTGGGAATAATCAACATTGTTAAAATGTCCATACTACCCAAAGCAATATACCATTTTAATGCAATCCCTATTAAAGCTCCACTGTCATATTTTAAAGATCTTGAAAAAACAATATTTTGTTTTGTATGGAATCAGAAAAAAACCTCGAATAGGCAAGACATTACTCAGAAATAAAAACAGAGTAGGAAGAATCACGCTACCAGACCTCAGACTATGCTATAAATTGATAGTGATCAAAACAGCATGGTACTGGCACAAAAACAGAGACGTAGATGTATGGAACAGAATAGAGAACCAAGAGATGGACCCAGCTACTTACCGTTATTTGATCTTTGACAAGCCAATTAAAAACATTCAGTGGGGAATAATTCCCTATTTAACAAATGGTGCTGGGTGAACTGGCTGGCAACCTGTAGAAGACTGAAACTGGACCCACACCTTTCACCATTAACTAAGATAGACTATCACTGGATTCAAGATTTAAACTTAAGATAGAAAACTATAAAAATAGCAGAAGACAATGCAGGAAAAACTCTTGAAAAAATTGGTCTGGGTGAGTATTTTATGAGGAGGACCCCCCGGGGAATTAAAACAGCTTCAAAAGTACACTACTGGGACCTGATCAAACTAAAAACCTTCTGCACAGCAAAGAACACAGTAAGCAAAGCAAGCAAATAGCCCTCAGAAAGGGAGAAGATACTTGCAGGTTATGTTTCCGACAAAGGTTTAATAATCAGAATCCACAGAGAACTCAAACATATAAGCAAGAAAAAAACAAGTGATTCCATCGCAGGGACTTGATCCATCAAGAGACTAGAAGAGCAACTTCTCTGAAGAAGACAGGCGCACAGTCTACAGACATATGAAAAAATGTTCATTATCCTTAATCATCAGAGAAATGCAAATCAAATCTACTTTGAGATATCATCTAACTCGAGTAAGATTTTCCCGTATCACAAAATCCCAGGACCAGAGATGTTGGCATGGATGTGGAGAAAAGGGAACACTCCTACACTGCTGGTGGGAATGCAAATTAATAGGTTCCTTTTGGAAAGACGTTTGGAGAACACTCTAGAGATCTAAAAATAGATTTGCCATTCAATTCCACAACTCCTCTACTAGGTATATACCCAGAAGATCAAAATTCACATTATAACAAAGATATTTGCACCAGAATGTTTATTGCAGCCCAATTCATAATTGCTAAATCATGGAAAAAGTCCAAGTGCCCATCGATCCACAAATGGATTAATAAATTGTTGTATATGTACACCATGGAATATTATGCAGCCTTAAAGAAAGATGGAGACTTTACCTGTTTCATGTTTGGAGCTGGAACATATTCTTCTTAGTAAAGTACCTCAAGAATGGAAGAAAAATTATCCATGGAGCTGGAACATATTCTTTTTAGTAAAGTATCTCAAGAATGGAAGAAAAATTATCCAATGTGCTCAGCCCTATTATGAAACTAATTTATGGCTTTCATATGAAAGCTATAACCCAGTTATAACCTAAGAATAGGGGGAAGGGGGAGAGGGAGGTGTGGAAGAGGAGAGGATGGGCAGAGGGAGGGTGATTGGTGGGATTATACCTGTGGTGCATATTACAAGGGTACATGTGAAACTTAGTAAATGTAGAATATAAATGTCTTAACACAATAACTAAGAAAATGCCAGGAAGTCTATGTTAACCAGTGTGATGAAAATGTGTCAAACAGTCTATAAAACCAGTTTATGGTGCTTCATGATTGCATTAATGTATGCAACTATGATTTAATAAAAAAAAATTTTGATGTTAAGACACTCTGAATCCTTCATTGTGCCTGTGTGATGTTATTACTTCCATCCACGTGATCATTTTAATAACTGGTTGAAAACATTATTTTCTTTATAGTGTAGATGAGAAACAGACAAAATGCACAGAGAACCTTTGATTTACAATCATATTGTGTGTTCTTCATTCTCTGTTTTAACATCTAGTAAGTCTTAAAGGAAGATTAATTCATTTTTGTTTTTTTTTTATTTTTTTTTTTATTTTTTATTATAGATAAAAATATGCATCGTAGATGTGGCCCGACCCCTCACCCTCCCTCCACCCAGTCAACTCTATGTTTGGAAAGCCCTCTTTGGAGCAATGAACCAGAGATTGTAGGAATAGCTCATTTACAGGTCTGTTTTTTTCAGCCACTTCCTTTAGCATTAACTATTCTGATTTTATTGCACAACCCGTAGAGATATAATTTCAGAGAGGAGAGTTGGGTAAAGTTTCAAATGCAAAGGAGGGCAGAATAGATCAAGAGCAAGCTATGACTGCATGCTACATAACTTGAGGAATATTTCTGTTTTTAACTGATTACTCACCTTTCCAAACCCCCAAATCTTTTACATGCTATTCTTTGACACTAAGTCTGCACAATCCAATAAAACTGAAATTTATTTTGGCACCAAAATTAAGTGAACAGTCATGAATTCTGTCTCCTGTCTGTCATTTTACTCTCTTTTACCTTGTGTTGCCTAAGAATATCTCCCGGAAATTTATATAGCTCACTTATCTAAACTTGGATGATCCCTCTAGCAATTAGGGGTACATGAATGAGTATTCACCTCTCAGGGGCATTTCATAGTCAATATGTGCTGTCCATACATAGAACAGTTGATTTTTCTAGACTGTTGGGTAAGGAAAAGATAATTCTAAAAGCTCAGTGCTATTGAGATTCATTAGCAAATGAAATTGAACAATAATGGCCCCAATAATGAACATTTGAAGAACAAGTCTCTGTATTTGTGTTGAATAATTTTGTTTTCAGATTATATAGCAACTCTCTTCTATCCCCAAGCTTGTAGGATTCATAGCACTTTTTTTATAGCCTCTATGAATTTGTAGCAAAAAGTTTTGTAAGGCTGTCATTAGCTTTCAATAATGACTCTTTTTAAATTGCAATTTTATTTTGAGGTAATTATAGACCAACATACAATTTTAAGCAATAATAGAGGGGGAATCCATGTGTACTTTACCCAACTCGCCCCAACAATAACATCTTGAAAACTGAAAGCACAATATTACAAGGAGGATAGTGACAAGGTACAGAACACAAGGATGGTTCATGTTGCCCTCCCCTAGCCACAAGTCTTTCCCTCTTTAAACTCTGACAACCACTAATCTGCTCCCATTTCTATGATTTTGTCATTTCAGGAAGGTTACATTCTTATTATGCTCTTTCTTTCTTTCTGGTATCTAAGGTTCCTTCCTTTATTGGTTCCTTTCTGAACTTGAGATCATCTCCTTTAGCAATTCTCTGAGGGCAGGACCATCAAATTCTCTTAGCTTGCCTTCCTCTTCGTTCCCCCTTCATTCTTGTAGGGTATATTCACTAAATATAGAACTCTGAGGTGACAATTCTTTCCATATAGCATTTGAAATATAGTGTGTCATTTTCCTCTCATCTCCATGGTTTCTGAAAAGAAATCTTCTGTCAGTCTGCAAGGGCCGTCTGGAAAGTCTCCAGTCACATATGTCTCCATTTTTCATTTATGTCTGGGTACTTTCTGGACAGCTCTCATAATTATTTTTCTCCTATACATGATGTGATCTGTTTCTTTGTCTGCTTTCAAGATTTGTCTTAAATTTCCAGTAGTTTAATTTTGATGTGTCTGACCATTAATTATTTGTGCTTATCAAATTTGTGGACTATATAATATCTTCAATTTGCTGGTTTATGTCTCTTGCCAAATTTGGGGACTTTTCAACCATTGTTTCTTTGAGTACCTTTTTCAGACCTGCCGTCTTTATTTCCTCCTGAGGCTCTGAAGGATATTAGATCTTTTGTTATGGTCCCTCCAGGTTGTTGACGTTCTGTTCAATTATGGTTAATTTTGATTTTTCTTCTGTTTTTTCTTCTGTTTCTTCTAATTCATTACTGACCCTATCCCTGGCCTTTCAATTTATCATTATATTTTTTAATTCTGAAACTACCACATGGTTCCTCTTTAGATATTCAATTTCCTTGTTGACAGTTGCCGGGTTTTCATGTGTCTCAGATGTGTTTTAGCTCCTTTTAAGATATTCTCCAGATAATCCTAACATTTATATATCACCTGGACGTTAGCATCTTTTGCTTACCTTTTTTCATTCAGTATGAGATTGTCCTGGTTCCCAGAATGACAAGTGGTTTTCTGTTGCAACCCGAGCATTTTTCTATTAGGTTCTAAGGCTCTGGATCCTATTTAAATCTTTCATTTTAGTAAGTTTCCCCTGGTGCGGCTCCAGCGAGGGACAAAGGACTTCTGCATCATTAATGTGAGTCAGTGGTAGAGTCCACAGTCCCCACTCATATTCTTTTGACACACAGAGAGAGGGAGTTCCTCATTATGCCACATGAGGGTAGCTGTCACAAAAGCCCTGACTTTGCACTAAGCCTACTTTGACTCCTCCACAACATGACCCAGAAGGGGTTCCTTCTTACCACTGGGTCAGTATGGAAGACCAGGCTCCCCTTTTGGTCTCCACTGGCAGTAAAGCTTGGAGTGAGGGCTCATTACTAGTCAGTAAGAATGAAAATCCCAACTCTCTTGCTGGATTTTCCTATCCTCGCCACAGTTAAGGAGTTAGGGTGCCTCATTGCAACCTCAGGAAGGTGAATTTTAGGCTTCCTACTCAGTTTTCCCTTTGGGCTACAGTAGTTATTGTCTAAGTGTTTTCTGTGTTGAATCACAGAATTTTAACGTTTAAAGGAACGCTTCTGAAATAATACTGTCCAATCTTTTAATTTTATCTATGAGTTTCAGAAAAATTAAATACATTGCTTATGATAAACATTTATATTTAGGATCAGATGTTGGATTAAAACATAAATATTTGGATTCCCACTTCATACTGTTTCTCCTTTAGTGGGCACTTTGCTGAACCACAATTAATAAAAGGATAAAAACTCACCATCCCCTATATTTACAAATCACTTTGATTTTTTAGATAACTATGTATTTGTAAATTTAATGATGCAAAAATAAATGTTTTCTTTTCTTTTATCAATGTGAGTAAATATGATATTATAGCAAAATCCTAAAGTCTATGGAGATATAATTTCAACAAAAATTGAAATATTCACATGGTCTTACAGTGAGATATTTCTTCTCTTTTCTTTCTATATATTCCCCCAAATTGCCTTGGGATTTGTTCTTAAAATACTTCACTGTTTGAAGTTCATTAGAAAAGGTGCTATTATAAGAAATGCTATCTTTTCAGAGTCATGTCTTAAAATGAGCTCATTTTTCATAGTTCTGGGTGGCATAAGTCATCATAGCAGAAAAGAGGAGGTGTATTTAGATTTTATGGTGTGATCGTTGGAAGAGGTCTTTGACCAAGAAAGGCATATTTATTTAGTCCTAGATGAACGGAACATGATTGAGATGTTACTTTTAACATGAAGGCTGGATAATTTATAAAGAAAAAAAGGTTTATCTCGTTATTCTGCAGATTCTGCAGGCTGTACAAGAAGCATGGCTCCAGCATCTGCGTGTGAGGGACTTGGGCTACTTCCACTCATGGCAGGAGGTGAAGGGACCCTGGCTATGAGGATTACGTGGCAAGAGAGAAAGGAGGGAGGTGCTAGGCTATTTTCAACAATCATTTTTCCCAGGTACTGAGCGTGAGAATTACTTACTCTTGAGAAAATGCCAACAAGCTATCTGTGAGGAATCCACCCCAGGGTCCAAACACCTCCCACCAGGCTGCACCCCCAACCTGGGGGATCAAATTTTAACATGAAAGTTGGCAGAGTCAAATAAACTATATCCAAAGCACAGAAGCAAACACCCCAAATGGAAAAAAATGCTAAATTTACCGAATTTCAAAACATTTTCTTTGGAGGATTTCCTCACTTCAGAGTGTTTGAATCTATCTATGCTTACTTTCTCCAGTGTTGGAGACTAGAATGTATACTTATTCACATCTGTGGTAGTTAATTTTACGTGTCAGTATGACTGGGCCAGGTGATACCAAGATTGCTGGTAAATTATTATTTTTAGGTGAGTCTGTGAGAATATTTCTGGTAGAGATTAGCATTTCAATCAGTAGACAGAGTAAAGAAGCATCACCCAATCCATTGAAGTCTTGAGTGAATGAAAATGTGAAAGAAAGGAAAATTTACTCTCTGCTTGGGCTGATCATCCATCTCCTTCTGCCCTTGAACATCAGCACTCCTTGGGACATAGATGTGGACTTAACACCCTTGGCAGTGCGAAGTATCAGGCTTTTGAGTTTGAAATGAAACTATATTACTGGCTGTCCCAGGCTTCCAGATTGAAGGTAGCATGTTGTTTTGTCAGCTTCCATAATTATATGAGCTAATCTCTCATAATGAATGTCTCCATATAAATCCATATTGCTTCTGTTTCTCTGGAGAACCCGAACTAATATGTGTATAATAGTAAGTAATGACAATTTCATCTGTTATTTCAAAAGCAATTCACTGTAGCTCATCAGAAATTTTAGATTTTATATATATGTGTGTGTATATATATGGTTTATATAGAAAGAATTTAGTAGTGTAAACATTTTTAGATTAAGCATCTATTTTATGCCTTTCATAAATAATGTGTTATCTATATTAAAGACCCAAACTGTATGAGTGACAGAAGAAATGGTAGGAATACAAGCAATAAGCCACTACACTGTGTAAAAGGGAACAAGGTACATATGAAATGTAAAAGTAGAAATATATGAACTACATCATAAAAAGAGTATGAAAACAGAAATAATGGTTTATAGTCATATATAAATGTTAACAATTAGAATGACATGTTCACTTTTGTAAATCTGATTATTACATATTTCTGTATATGTATAGTTTTGGCCTTCTATTATTTTAGGTACTGTCACATTTGGCCGATTTACAATTTTCCTCTTAACATAATCTTTATTAAAGATATAATAAGGTGATTTATTGTGTTATCAGTGTAATTTATTGAGTATCTAGTGATTCAGGCACTGGGCCTAGCACCAAAAATCTTCTAAACCCAGTAATTTTTTTAATATGTTTACAGTTGTGTGACATGACATAGGTTTGAAAACATGTACAAATTTATAACTGAGATTGTATTGTATGTATTATAAAAGCAATATATTTTATTCTAGTATAGAAGATAAAGAAAAAACAACAACACTGACTTATTTTGCCCCTCTAAATTCAGGCACAAGAAAACATGTAAAAATACCCCCCAATCACAAAAACCCAGGAATCTTGTTTCTAAATTTAACATATATCATAAAAGAAGGGATGATTTTCCTAAATTTGCACATAAGAAAGAAATACAGGCACACACAGATGAAAAATAGTTATTTAAAGTTGATCTAGTTTGATGAAGATTTAATTTCCCTATGTAACCATATGGTAAAGATTATATATTTTGATATAAAATGGGTAAATATGGTGTGAAGGAAAGAGTGCATTATGGAGAGAACTTTGATCTATAGTGGTGCTAGAAACAATTAAAGATATCAAAGCAGTTAAGTATGACCAGTCCCAAATGAAATTCCTGTGAATTTGACTAAGTGTTCTAAGATTACATGACAGTCCTCTAGCAGATGTTTTTAATCTTGGATTGAGGGATCAAGTGTTACCTGCATCTATGTAAAGGATACTTTGGAGGTAGTGGCAGGAAAAGTGTCAATATCTTGACTCTGGTTGTTCATTTTTAGTAGTCTTTCTTCCAATATTAGTGATCATCTCTGCAGGATATAGAGGAAAGGATGTAGATCTCTAAGGCTATTTGAAGGATATTATAGGAAGGAAATCAAATATGAGTATATATTTTCTAAATGTATCCAACAGTAAAGTTTCACACTAAAGCAAGCAAATTAGGCTATATGTGGTGGCTAACACCTATAATCCCAGCACTCTAGGAAGTCAAGAGGGGCAGATTGCTTGAGCACAGGTGTTTGAGAGCTGCCTGAGCAAGAGTGTGACCCCACCTCTCCTAAAAATAGAAAACTAGCCAGTGTTGTGGTGGGGGCCTGTTGTCCCAGATCCTCTGGAGGCTGAGGCAAGAAGATCACTTGAGCCCAAGAGTTTGAGGGTGTTGTGGGGTAGACACTACGGTACTCTGCCCACGGTGTCAGAATGAGATTTTGTCTCAAAAAAAAAAATAATACTAACAATAATAATAATAATAAAAAGCAAATTAAAAGAAATTTAGATTAGATTTATTCAGTGAAAGTAGACATGGAAATAGTATGTTGTGATCTAAATGGCCGAGCAGAAGAGAAAGCCAAATATACTGGACATCTTAGAAGTCAGTGCAGAGGCTACTGGGAAATTACTATTAGGAAAAAAGTGTTGACACAACCCGAAAAGCTTGCTATGTCCTTTTTATTTATATGTACCTTAAAATCAAGGAAAAAACCTGGTTTCGGGTTCAATTGTATCTGCTTATTAGAGAAGAAACAAGAAATTAGCAGTCATTTATTACCTTTATAATGGGTAATTTGCAAAGAAGTGTATTTCTAAAGATTTGGAGCATTATCTGTAGACTATTTCTTTATACATATTTGTTATTATAGTATCTTCCAGTCTCACTTGGCAAAAGCCAAATATATTCTCAGTTGAATGCAAGTACATAAAAGGATTTCTCCACGGATACCACCAATGGAATGACAAAGCAATTGCGAAATTTAAATGGCAAACTTTAAAATTGTCAAAATTGCCTTCTTTACATTGGATAGGTAATACAGAGTCACTAAATGAATTACAATAGTAAAAATCATTTTCCAAGAATTTCTTTTTCTTCCTCCTTCCTTCCCCCTCTGTCTCTCTCTACTGCTCTTCACTCTTTCTTAGTCTCTCTCTTTTATTCCAGACACTTTCATTTAGAGTTCTAGAGAAATAAATATTTTAGAGAGGAATTCCATGCTTTCTTTGGAAGGAAAATTCCCCAAGAGTTCAATAATGCTCTATAGAAACAGTTAGTGGTGGGAGGCCTTCCTCACTAAATTTAAAACAATATTATCAGGCATGTCAATTAAAACCCTTGTGGGATTGGGCGTGGTGGTAGAAGCAACTCCAGGTCACCACAGAACACAGAGGAAAAAGTTCAAAGAAACCTCTAAATTAAATTGGGTCTTTTTTCCTCCTATTTTAATAGAAGGATGGCTCATTTTTGTATTCACTTTGTTATTTACATAACCTTAATATTTTGGCAATGTGTCTCAGAAAAACTGACCACATCTCTACCTTTTATTCCGTGAAACATGGGGAAATTCTGATCTGGATAAGTTCCTAAGGAGACAGAGAGAGGGTTCATGAACCTTAGCATTATTACAGTGCTAGAATTAGGCTTCTTCCAGGAAGTTTGGGTAGTGGGAGAGCTTATGGATTTTCCATCTTTGAACTTTATTCTCTCACTTTTTATATGACTGACCACCCAGAATAATAGAGTATTATTATAGCATAAATGAATGGGAGGCATTCATATATTTATGAACAGTGTAATGTTATTGCTTGTCTAATAAGAAAGTTTGGTAGGTTAAGAAAAAGTGAAAGTTATTATATTTCCTTTATAAACCATACTCATTTTTACATTTTAATATTCCTTTATAGTGAGTTTTTTTTAAGCTGTTAGTAAATAGTAAATCAATCATGCCTTTTCAGGATATTTGAGATTTGTGAAAGTACATTGTTTATTATAAAATGATACTATTTAGTTTCC
The DNA here is from genome assembly GCA_963574355.1 of Loris lydekkerianus. Lineage (NCBI taxonomy): Eukaryota > Metazoa > Chordata > Mammalia > Primates > Lorisidae > Loris > Loris lydekkerianus. The sequence goes on along the minus strand of CAUYPK010003776.1, from coordinate 6,203 downwards.
TAATTTGGACTTTTTTTACTCTGAATCTCATATACATAACAAAAGATGATATAAAAATCAAATGGTAGTTATTACATGATTAGATTCTTAAGACTCTTACATATGCACGTATAACACACATACACAATATGAAGAAATATGCATTTTCCTTAAATATGTAAACAGCTACTACTCAATACTTCAGATCATGAAAGTAGGCCATGGGCCAGTGAGAATCTGGATTATCATATTAGACCACACATAGGATAAATGTAAGGAGGTGGATCTCACCAACATATGCTGTGCTATTTCATCCCAAAAGGTTCCCTTCTAAGTTGATACAAAAATAGTCACTTGTATAGCACAGATAGCATTCTTCTTGCCCACTAGACAGTTTCTTGCTGAAGTAAAATTGGAATCAGAAAGGAAAGGTGGAAGGAGGAAAGGAATGCTATTCATGCTTCACTTTGTATGTGTTCAAGGTCATCATAATGTAAGGGAACTTTAAATGTTTATGATTTCCTCTCTGAGAGGCTCATGTTACTATATACTGAGTGTCTAGTAAGTAAGTCAATACTTTTTGAAGTTTTAATTATCTTCCTATCTGTAATTTCTCCCCTACATTATGTAATTCTACTACTGTTGAATTAGAGTAATCAATTCTACACTTAATAGATTCATTCCTTTCCCTTCGACTTGGGGTTTGCCAGGTAGTGTACCTAACTGGATTGAGTCCTTTGTAGACATACAGTATATATAAATTTGTTGCTTTAAAGTCTTATGTTGGATTTTGATATACATAGGAGGAAATGGACAGGAAACACAAACTCAATGCTAAAGAATGTGAGATAAAATACTGGATTCTTACACAGACGTGCAGTAAAGGGTAACTCGGGCTCAGAAATAAGGCATTTACATTCCCAGTCTTTCAAAATTATTCCTAAAGTCATTCTTCATCCTACAAAAAAAAAAAAAAAAAGTCTAACCAATGTTTGTTGCTACTGAAAAGGAGCACTTTCTAAAGGCAGTAAATGCCTTCTTTGTGTCCTGAATTTTTTGTTTTTTTCTGAGATCTCTTACACTATGCATATCACTGAAATCTCTTTTAATATACAAGTGTACTTGGAGAAGATCTTAAGACACTGGCTAGAGTTTTTAGAAAAAAGCCTATTGTTTAAGATAATACTGGGAAAGGAGAAAATTTATGAGCACAATTGATTAAAAAAATATGAGTTGCATACATATTTATCTTAGATGAATGTAGAAACCAAAGACTGTTGTTTCAAAGTGAGTAAATTGATTGACAATGCTAATACTCTTTCTCTGAGATCTGGGCTTTCAAATCGACTGTGTAGCAATATGTCATTTGAGGCTCTGAAGAAGAGTGGTAAGAGAGAATTTTGAAGGATATATAAGATGCTTATAGGTAGTTTTTTTAAGTTCAATATCCATTTCTTTAATAAAAGTATGTACATATAAGCAGAACACATTACCCCCCAAACACACACACAAATAAAAGTCCCAAATAAGTGGCTCAATGAACCTATATTCCCTAGGCCCAATGCAATTCTTAAACATCTTCAGTGACATAATATCACTGGGAGTACCTAGTGTCTACACTGTAAGCCCCATGTGAGGTATGGTTCAGGTCTAAGGTTTTCAGTGGAGATGCAAGTCCTCTCTCAGCCAATTTCTGAGGCACTTGACAATGAAATACTCCTGATTAAGTGTCAGTGTAAATTGAACTACAGATACTTAGTTAATTAAACATTTACTTTAACATTTACTTCTACAAACATAAAATTTTGACAACAGAGGCGTACTTCAGATATGCGTACTAGACCATGGCAAAAAAGCAAATATTGCAATAAGATAGTAGCAACTTTTTTGGTTCCCAGTGCATTTACAAGTTAGGTTTATACTATAGTCCAGTCTCATAAGTGTACAAAAGCATTATGCCAAAAAAACCTAATGTACATACCTTAATTTCAAAATACTTTATTTCTAGAATATGCTAATAATCATCTCAGCATTCAACAAGTCATAATCTTTTTGCTGGTGGAGAGTCTTGCCTCAGGTCAATGGCCACTGAATGATCAGGGTGGTATTTGCTGAAGGTCCTGGTAGCTGTGGCAATTTCTTAAAATAAGACAACAGTAATGTTTGCCACAATGATTGGGTCTTCCTTTCATAAATGATTTCTCTTTAGTATGCAATGCTGTTTGATAACCTTCTACTAACAGTAGAACTTCTTTCAAAATTAGCGTCATTCTTCTCAAAACCTTCACAGTTTTATCAACTAAGTTTATGTATATTCTAAATCCTTGTTGTCATTTCAACAAAGTTCATAGTATTTCATCAGAAATGGAGTCCATCTCAAGGAAACATTTTCTCTGCTCATGCTTAAGAAACAACTCCTTAGCCACTCAAGTTTTATCGTGACTTTATATCAATTCAGCCACATTTTCGGGCTCTACTTCTGATTCTAGCTCTCTTGTTATTTCTGTCACGCCTGTGGTGACTTTCTTCAATGAAGTCTTGAATCCCTCAAAGTCAACCAAGAGGGTTGGATTCAACTTCTACCACACTCCTAATAATGTTGGTGGAGATTTTGACACACACCCCCTTTACAGATAACAAATATTCTTAATCTGGAATGGTGAATCCTTTCTAAGTTTTCAATTTGCTTTGTCAATATCTATCAGGGGAATCACTATGAGAGCTAAAGCTTTACAAAATACATTTATAAAACAATAAGCCTTGTTAGCAAAATTAATTATCCTTGATCCACAGGCTTCACAATGAGTGCTGTGTTAGGAGTTATGAAAGCAACAATCTCTTCCTACATCTCTAGCAGAGCTTGCAGGTGACCAGGTACATTGTCAATGAGTAGAAGTATTTTGAAAGAAAATTTGTTTTTCTGAGCATTATTTCAACTGTAGCTTAAAATATTTAATAAACCACGCTGTGAACAGACCCACTGTCATCCAGGCTTTTGTCCCATTTATAGAGCACAGATTTATAGAGTTGATTTAGCGTCATTCTTAAGGGTTCTAGGATTTTTGGAGTAGCAAATGGACATTGGCTACAACTTAAAGTCACGAGCTGCATTAGCTCCTAACAAGATTCAGCCCATCCTTTGAATCTGTGAGGACAGACATTGATTTCTTTCTAGCTGCCAAAATCCTAGATGGTATCTTCTTCCAATAGAAGGCTGTTTCTTCTACATTGAAAACTGTACTTTAGTGTGGCTGCCCTTATCAGTTATCTCAGCTAGACCTCCTGGATAACTTGCTAGAGACTTTACCTAACAAATGCAATCAGTGTAGCCTGGCTTATTGTACCCTCAATGAATCCCCAACAACAACAACAACAACAACAAAAATAATAATAATAAAAAATAACATCTACATTTGCTGCTTTACCTTGAATGTTTACGTTAGAGTTGTGTCTTCTTTTCTTAAACTTTGTGAATCAACCTGTGCTAACTTGAAACTTTTCTTTTGCAACATCCTCACCTCTCTCCAGCTTCACTTAATTGAAGAGAGTTGGTTAGGGTCTTGCTCTGGATTAGGCTTTGGTTTAATGGCATGCTTAAACAATGGCATGCTTAAAGAATTAAACAATGTCTTGTTTAATCTGATATCCAGACCATTCAAAATTTCTTCATATCAACAATATGTTTGTTTCTCTTTCTTATCCTTCATGTGTAGCACTCTAAATTTCCTTCAAGAACTTTTTCCCTGCATTCACAACTTGGCTGTTTTGCTCAACAGGCCTGGTTATCAGCTCATCTTGACTCTTGACATGTCTTTCTCACTAAGTTTAATAATTTCTAGATTTTTTTTTTTTTGGTACAAACATCTTTTTATTTCCTTTTAACCCGCCCCCCACCCCCCCACCCCATGTTTATAGTCATTTCCTAGGCTGAAAAGCAAAGACTGGCATTGCCGGGTCAGGCGCCAGAAAGGCTCATGTCCCTGGAGATACCCATCTGATTTTTTTCTAGAAAGTTGAGCTGATTGACAAACCAATGGAATAGAATAGTGTGTGTTTCCACACCACCCTGCACACTCTGGGGTTTAGCACTTTTGTAGTTGTTCCTGGTTTGGTGGGGTGTGGTGGTGGTGCATAGCTATTCAGGTTTTCGTTATTTTTTTATTTTTTTGTTGTTGGGGATTCATTGAGGGTACACTGATTGCATTTGTTAGGTAAAGTCCCTCTTGCAATCAAGTCTTGCCCCCAGAAGGTGTGGCACACACCAAGGCCCCACCCCCCTCCCTCCTTCCCTCTCTCTGCTTTTCCTTGCCCCCCCATGACCTTAATTGTCATTAATTGTCCCCATATCAAAATTGAATACACAGGATTCATGTTCTCCATTCTTGTGATGCTTTACTAAGAATAATGTCTTCCACTTCCATCCAGGTTAATACGAAGGATGTAAAATCTCCATTTTTTTTAATATATATATACCACAGCTTGTTAATCCATTCCTTGGTTGGCGGGCATTTAGGCTGTTTCCACATTTTGGCAATTGTAAATTGAGCTGCAATAAACAGTCTAGTACACATGTCCTTATGATAAAAGAATTTTTTTCCTTCTGGGTAGATGCCCAGTAATGGGATTGCAGGATCAAATGGGAGGTCTAGCTTGAGTGCTTTAAGTTTTCTCCATACTTCCTTCCAGAAAGGTTGTACTAGTTTGCAGTCCCACCGGTAGTGTAAAAGTGTTCCCTTCTCTCCACATCCATGCCAGCATCTGCAGTTTTGAGATTTTGTGATGTGGGCCATTCACACTGGGGTTAGATGGTATCTCAGGGTGGTTTTGATTTGCATTTCTCTAATAAATAGGGATGGTGAACATTTTTTCATGTGTTTGTTAGCCATTTGTCTGTCTTCTTTAGAGAAGGTTCTATTCATGTCTCTTGCCCATTGATATATGGGATTGTTGGCTTTTTTCATGTGGATTAATTTGAGTTCTCTATAGATCCTAGTTATCAAACTTTTGTCTGATTCAAGATATGCAAATATCCTTTCCCATTGTGTAGGTTGTCTGTTTGCTTTGGTTGTTGTCTCCTTAGCTGTACAGAAGCTTTTCAGTTTAATGAAGTCCCATTTGTTTATTTTTGCTGTTGTTGCAATTGCCATGGCAGTTTTCTTCATGAAGTCTTTCCCCAGGCCAATATCTTCCAGTGTTTTTCCTATGCTTTCTTTAAGGATTTTATTGTTTCATGCCTTAAATTTAAGTCCTTTATTCATCTTGAATAAATTTTTGTGAGTGGGGAAAGGTGTGGGTCCAGTTTCAGTCTTTTACATGTGGATATCCAGTTCTCTCAACACCATTCATTGAATAGGAAGTCTTTCCCCCAAGGTATGTTCTTCTTTGGTTTATTGAAGATTAGGTGGTTGTAAGATGTTAGTTTTATTTCTTGGTTTTCTATTCAATTCCAAGTGTCTATGTCTCTATTTTTGTGCCAGTACCATGCTGTCTTGACCACTATGACTTTGTAGTACAGCCTAAAATCTGGTATGGTTATGCCCCCAGCTTTATTTTATTACTAAGAACTGCCTTACCTATATGGTTTTTTTTCTGGTTCCATACAAAACGCAGAATCATTTTTTTCCAAATCTTGAAAGTACAATGTTGGTATTTTAATAGGAATGGATTGAATAGGTAGATTGCTTTGGGAAGTATAGACATTTTTACATGTTGATTCTGCCCATCCAAGAGCATGGTGTGTTCTTCCATTTGTTAAAATTATCTGCTATTTCCATTCTGAGGATTTCATAATTTTCTTTATAGAGGTCCTTCACCTCCTTCGTTAGGTATATTCCTAAGTATTTCATTTTCTTTGAAACTATGGTGAAGGGAGTTGTGTCCTTAATTAGCTTCTCATCTTCACTGTTATTCGCGTATACAAAGGCTACTGACTTGTGGACATTGATTTTATATCCTGAAACATTACTGCATTTTTTGATGATTTCTAGGAGTCTTGTGGTTGACTCTTTGGAATTCTCTAATTATAAGAGATGGATCCAGCTACTTACCGTTATTTGATCTTTGACAAGCCAATTAAAAACCCTCAGTGGGGAAAAGATTCCCTATTCAACAAATGGTGCTGGGTAAACTGGTTGGCAACCTGTAGAAGATTGAAACTAGATCCACACCTTTCACCATTAACTAAGATAGACTCTCACTGGATAAAAGATTTAAACCTAAGACAT
>CAUYPK010003775.1:0-45573 GCA_963574355.1 Loris lydekkerianus | reverse complement strand
GGGGGGAGGGGGAAAAGGAGGGGAGGGAGGGGGGAGGTGGGCAGAGGGAGGGGGGTTGGTGAGATTACACCTGCAGTGCATCTTACAAGGGTATATGTGAAACTTAGTAAATGTGGAATGTAAATGTCTTAGCACAATAACAATAAGAAAATCCCTGGAAGGCTATGTTAACCAGAGTGATGAAAATGTGTCAGATGGTCTATAAAACTAGTGTATGGTGCCCCCATGATCACATTAATGTACACAGCTATGATTTAATAAAATTTAAAAAAGAAGAAAAGAAAGAAGGACGCTGCTAGGACACAGATCTGAAAGCTGGTTTGCAGAGCAAACAGTTTAGACTTAGAGTGTGTGTTTACTTGGGGTGACTTCAAAGTGCCTGTGACCCTGGGAAAAGAACACATTAAATGTTTCTTCAAGGAATGTGCATGGTGTTTGACTCTCCACTCTGTGTCTAAAGCCCCTGGTTCTCTTCCCCAACCTAAAAAGTAGTATTGCCAGTCCCTGAAGGGCCTTCTGGAAAGCCCTGGAATTAGTCAAAGCGCTTGCAAAGTGCTTCCACCAGATGAGCAGAGCAGCCTGGATGCTGCTGGTGAGGCTAGGAGCTGTTTGTTTGAGGAGCCATAACCGGGATACTTCCCGAAGAACCGACTTGTTGATAACCATCTTGCCTCAAAGAGGAGTTCGGCAATGGGTGGGGGGAAGGCTTTCTCCGGGCCGCCGCTTCTCCTTCCAGACGCAGCCCTGTTGAGAAGAGGTCCGGCTGCTGGGCCTGCAAAACGGAGGACAAGGCCAAGAGGGGTGGCCTGCGCCTTGCTGCCTGGCACCTGGAGAGCCCGCAGCGAGTGGAACGGGGACGGTCCGCGAGGATGGAGCACAAAAAGGGGTCTCCACACGCATCAGTCCTCACCACCTTCTCGGTGCGTCGGGAGAAACTTAGGGGAAGGGCAGGCAAGGGACAAGACCCCCTGGAACTGGGAATCCTCAACCTCCAGCTAATAAATAAATTATTAAGCGCCCAATACACAATAGCCTCGCTAGATGGAGACGAGGAATCACTGCAGCTGCGCTGCCGGCGGCGGCGGGGAGCGCGGGCGGGAGTGCAGCCCCGGGCGGGAGGCGGGCGAGGCTCTGGCTAGGATCACGTCTGTTTTCTTCTTCGTGCTTTATTTATTTCGCCTCCGCCCGCGATTCTGCTGCCCGAGCCGGCTCTCCAGGCCAACGCCTCCCGCAGCTGCCTCTCGCGCGCCTTCAAGAGGGGCGCGGAGAGCTCGGGCACCCCCGCGCCCCAGGCGGCCGAGCGGCGCCACCGACAAGGGCGGGGAGCATCCGCGGGCCGGGGAGGGCTCTCTCGCCGGCTCCAGGCGGCTCCGAAGAGACTTTCCCCGCCCTCCGCCTCCGCCTTGCCAGCCCGCCCCGGTCCAGGGCGCGGGGTGCCGCCCCTCCCGCCCCACGCGCGGCTAGGCACATCCCGGAGCCGCCGCGCCCTGCGCCCAGCGCCCGGTGCGAGGGCGTCGCTCCGGGTCCCCGGCTCAGCCGCCCCGGAGGCCCAACCCGCGCGCAAACTTTTGCTCCAGTGCCTGGCGCTCCGCCCCGGCATGTGAAGCACCCAAGCGCCTGCACAGCCCCCAGGGTGAGGACCGAAGCCCCGCCTTGAGGGCGGGGGACTGGGGAGGCGGCTGGCTTTAAATGGGGGCTGTCCGGCGGCTCGGAAACAGAGCTGTCGTAGGGGGGAAACGCGAACCCCTCTTCCCCACACCGGGGATCGGCTGGGGCCGCCGCCAGACAAGGTGGCGTGAGGCATTAGAAGGGTGCGGGCGGAGGTGGAGGCGTGGGTGGGGAGACCCTCGGCTGGGAGCCGAAGATCGGAGCTGGAGGGTGCAAATGGGGGTGCGCACGGAGGTGCATATATGTTGCAGTGTGCGCAATGAGGCCGGCAGGGCAGAGAAGGTGCACGCAGTGTGTGGTTTCTTGGTGCTGTGCCTGCAGGGTCAGCGAGTGTGCAGGCAGCAGTCGGTGGGTGTGCGCGCAGGGTGAGTGGTGCCCGCCGGGTTTGAAGTGTGCTTCTGAAAAGTGCATGGGGCTCCGTAAGTGTGCCTTGCTGTTTCTGGAAGTGTGCTTGGGGCCAAAGTGCACGCAGTGTTCTGGGGGTGTACGCGGAACTAAGCTGTCTAAACGGGGCTCTGGAACTGTGTACCAGGATAAGGTGAATTCTAGGATGCATGAAAGGTCAGTGAGTGTGCAAGCTGGAGTGCAATTACGGGCTTGGTTTAGGTGGGTGCCCCAGAGTGCGGGACGTGCCTGCCCGACCTGGGCTGGAAGGAGTGCTGGTGTGCGGCCGCAATGCTGCTCTCGGCGTCTATCTGACCCGAAGCTTGCTCTCCTGACAGTTTGCCCTAGGACGGGCGCTGCGGGCCGAGATGCTCCTCCGGGACCTGGTGCTGCGCCGCGGCTGCTGCTGGCCCTCGCTGCTGCTGCACTGCGCTCTTCACCCGCTCTGGGGCTTCGTGCAGGTGAGATGCGCACCAGCTGTCCACTGGCTGCAGGGAGCCTGCCGGGTGAGGGGGAGCTGTCTCTTCACTCTTGACACAACACGCTGCCTTCCTGCAGCAGCCCCACTGATTGGTCCTCAGGAGAGTTTAGGAGAAGAAACGATTCTTTTCCTAAAAGAAAAGATAAGAAACTCTGGTACTCTGGCGCTGAAAAGAGGAGAAACTCCAAAGAGAGGCTTCAGTTGTGGTCCAAGGCCTGCAGGACAGGGCCTTGGAATGGTATGGGGTGCAGGGGATACCCTCTGATGATGGCATTCTATTGCAGAAATTCAGGAAAAGAAACAAACTTAAAAAGAAAAATGATCCCAGGGATATACATTAATTATTTCCCACTAGAACCAATGGCTAACTTCAAATTAGCTGTCTCCAATGGGTCTTCAACACAGGAGGGGACCTGTTTCTTATAGGTAGTGGAGAGGGGGAAGTGAAAAGATTTTGCATGGTGACCACTCTTGGGGAGTGTAAAAAAGAACTGTCCCTGTGTCAGGACTGCCTGAATCCCTCACCCTGGGTCCCTAGACCCCACAGTAGAAGCCAAGCAGGCACCAATGAAAGTTACCTCTTAGGGTCAGAGAGAGGGTCAGATGGGACAGTCCCTAACCAGCACCTCCCAGGAGGTACCCGATCAGTAGTGCAGTGGAGAGAAAAAAGGTGGACTTCGATGTCAGCTCTGGATTTTGAACCTCAGCTCTTTGCCCTTCACCAGCTGGGGGACGTTAGGCAGCCCACTTAACCTCCACGGGCATAGGTTTCTTCTCCCTGACTGTGCTATTGTAAGCACTTGATGAGATAAACAAAATAAAGGTAACTTAGAACAGGACCATAATGGACACTTACTCAGGAGCTGCTGCTGCCACTTTTGATAAGAGTAATAGTAATACCGCTCTTCTGTCTAGCTTGCCAGGTATTGTGCTGATCACTATGCAGTCTCTTTGACATTTTTCCCTGTTGGGGGGCATTGAAGGACTCACCCTTGGGTATTTGCAGCTTCACGGTCTCCTGGTGGCACTTTGGGGATTGGGGACTGCTCAGATGGCTGCTCTGAGTAGGGGTGACAGACCAAAGAAGGAATAGAGCAAGACTCTTTGCCAGTCTGCCCCAAGTGGTGGTGCCCTGCTGGGATCCTGCTCTGTTGGTCCTGCTTGGGTGGTGGCCTAGGTGACCACCCATCGAGAGCCAGGGGCTCTGCTGCTGGTCAGCATGTCTCCACCCCCAAGTGCCAGACCCCATCTTTGGCTTTCTTCTCTGGCTTGCCTCTGTCTCGCTCACAATTGTTTTCCTTTTGGAATTGACAGCTTTGTTTAATGTGTGAAACAGCAGTTATTAAACTCAGCTGTGCTTCCTCAGGAACCAGGATTCTGTCACTTCTAAACACTTGGGTGGTTTGGGACCAGCTTCCCTTATTCAACTTTGAACTGAACCTCAAATATTAAGTTCACTTAGTTTTTATATTCGTTTGTTTATAATTTTCTTTCTTCTATAAGACTTTTTCAGCTAAGATGGAGAGGAACATGATGAGATTGTCAGTCTCCAAGACTAAAATTCTACTGTGTGAACTGGCTGGATCTTAACAGAAGAATCATTGCCACTCCACACTCTGCTGTAACAGCAGCTCAGTTTTTTTACATTGTCTTTCAGCTGGGCAGTACACAAGCACTTTTGTGTGTGTGTATCTCAGATGCTCTTATTCAATACAAATCAATTTTCATGAAAATCAATTAGAAAAGGAATCCTCCAGACAAGTTAGAATGAGTAAAATCTTGGCTTGAGTCTCTGTAAAAATTAATTTACAAATGATAGGAACAGAGAAACCAAGGGAAAAGAGGTTTTGGAATGAATGGATCTAGCATTTAAACAGAGAGCTAAATCCAGGGGACCGCAGGAGAGAAGAGAAAAAATGGGAGTGCACAAAGCCTGTGTTTAAGTGGAGAGAATAAAATCTGTCACATCATTGGAGTTTCTCAAATATTGAGACAGACTCCGAGCTATCTATCCTTTTATGAGCATTTTGCCAGAAGAAAATCCCCCAGAGTGTTAACCATTTAGAATGGGACCAACCAAACAAACTCATGTGATTAATGGGTTATTAATGAGGGAAGAGATCTGGGGTCCCCCAAAGCACCAGATTCTTGCCTTGAAATCAGCCCTAAGCCTCTGGCTGCTTCTAGATGATTAGAAACTTAATCATTAAAGTCATATGACATTTAAATTGCCAGAAAGGTTGGTGGGAGCATTCCGTAACCTTTCCTCTTTTTGCTTTAATGTGTCTGGAATTGAGATTTTGAGCTTTAGTAATTTAGGGTTCTTCTAAGTTCACTTCCAGATGATTCCTTTTTTTTTTTTTTTTTTTTTCCAAGGGAAGAGGATGACAGGCTGGAAAATTTATTTGGTGTGACAGGAGTGTGTCTCATCAACTTACTGTGGTTCTGGCCTGTCTCCATAAAAGATGCCAGAAGCCATCATCTTTGTGGTCCCCTTCCTAAAGTACTTGTCAAGGAGACAGGCTTTATTGGTCTCAATGCTAATGAGGAACTACTCCAGACCCAAGTGATGCTGAACCCTTTCTACAGCCCGCTTGAATTCACTGCAGCTTGAATTTTTTTAGTTAGCAGCATTTATTAGGCACCTACTATATGCCAGACCCCGTGTTAAGTGTGAGGGGCTTCATAGTCCCTGCCCTCATGGCCTTGATAGTTTGGCACCATAGCACCAATTGAACAAGTAATTCTAGACAAGAGAGCTCAACAGGAGCAAATGGCTTAGACCTGATGCGAGAGTCAGAGAAATCTCACTGATGAAGTACTTCAGCTGAGACTTAAGGCTGGGGTATCGGGATGCAAGGGAGGGACAGCTCAAGCAGAGAATGGGACATTGGAAGAAATAAGGGAAGGAAGCTCCAGGCAAGGCCACTGTTGTAAGCTACTAACAGTGTCTTGCAGTTTGGACTTGATCCTTAAGGCTACTGACATTGCCCAAGGTTTTAAGTAAGAGATGACATGATGTCATAAAGGCAGTTTAGGAATCTCAGTCCAGCTTCAACAAGGGGGATGGATTCAAGGAGGTGGCCAGGGAGCGGGTAAAGAGGTTAGCGAGGGCAGTGTTGCCAGATTTAGCAAATAAGAATATAAGATGTTCAGTTAATTTTGAACTTCAGATGAAATGCAAATGGTATTTTAGCATGAGTATATGCCATACAATATTGGGAATATTCTGCGAAAAAACTATTGTCTATCTGAAATTCAAATTTAAAAGAGTATCTTATATTTTATCTGTCACCTTTAGGGCAGGGGCGAGTGCTTCCCTGAAGAGTGATGATAGTGGCCTGGTTTAGGTGGCAGCAGAGGGACTGGAGAGAAGTGAGATGAATTCAAGTACTATTAATATTTAGGAGGCAACATCCACCAGACCCCAAAGCCACATTGATTGGCCAGGTGTGGGACGGTGGTTGGAGAATGGGGTACCGATGCTGAGAAGAGGCAGCCATGGAGCACTGTGTCCCCCAGACCTCAGCAACTGGTACCAAACCCAGGTGACTATAGGACCTACCTGTGCCTCTGGTAGGTCCTATAGACTACAGCATTTACATAATTCTGGCCCTAGGAGAACTCTGCTGAACTGGCCCAGGAAGGCTAAACAGAGGCAGGAAGGCATTGATTGCAAAATTAGAATAAGAAGTGGTCCCAGTAGGGAGGGATACCAGCTTTTGTCTGTGGGCTTTAGGAAGTGATGGACCTCTCTGGCCTTTCTTAGTCAAGTCCAGCTAAGAGCAGGTGACATCAGGGGCAAGTTCCCTCTACTTGGCAACTCCCCAATTTAGAAACCAACCACGCTGAGTGCTGAGACAAACTTTCAACACTTGAGGTTTCCTCCATGTTGGTCTAAAACACAACACTGCCGATCAACAGAATCCCAAAGTGGAAGCAGAGTTGGAAGAAAGGACGGATCCCATGTTTCTCCACTGACAGGCAGACCTACCCCCAACATGCCAGTTCACTGAGCACCAACTGAATGCCGGCCCGGTGCCACTTTGGTACATTGCTTAGGTTCTCTGAACCTGCTACCCCTCCTATGTTAAATGTGGATAATAACCCCGACCTCTCTCAGTTAGTTGCTCCCTTGGTGAAATGAGAGCATGTTCCCATGGCTCAGGAAGTCACTTCTTTTCAGGCTTAGTAAAGCACAGACTCCTCTACCTGACAACTATTGACACCGACAACTTAGTGCAGAGAGACGGGCATTACAAAACAGTGGGGAAATGCCCCCATGGAAGTCTGCGAGGTGAAAGCAGCCCTGGGCGGGTGGGTCTCATTCCAGGGTGGGGGATGTGTGGGATGGTTTTGACCAGGAAGGCTGTTTGAGAGATGGGCTTGAAGGAGGAAAAGAAAAGGGCAAGTGGATAAAGGATCCAAATAACCCCTGTCGGTCAAGGGAGGCTCAGCTGCTTCTGGGTTGTGTTGAATCAGGCTATCAGGAGACTCCAGTGGAGACCCCAAGGGGTCTTCTTCCCTCAGGAAGAAGGACAACCAGACCAGACTGATCCTTCCCGGAGAACAGCTGGTTAAGGAGTTGTGCTGCTCCCATTTCCACAGGGCCTTTGTTTAAGACACCGGGAACCACAGATTTTTGAAACGCAGTGTGCTCCTTCACTTCCTCCTTCAGCCTTGAAACCTGGCCCCGATTTTTCTGCCCATCACTTCATCGCTCTTATACATCTGCACCTTTATATCCTTGTACAAAAATAGGTCATTGTGTCAGGCCGGGTTAAACAAACGTGCTCCTCTTGAACTCTCTGGCATAAATTGCACCTTGGAGAGTGGGAAAGTAATTGCTCTGGTGATGCTATTGCTTGAAGTTCACACACTTGGTACTGTGCAGTGGGGAAGCGGCCCCAGAGGCTAGCTGTTGGGAAAATGGAGCTTTCCAGCAACCCCAGGGTCTTAGAAGGTTGAAATCCAGAGAGGGGACATGGCGGCAGACCTGACAAATGCTCTCGTGGAGAAGTGGTGGATTTACCAGTTGATCATCTCCATAAAATAATTGAGAAAAGGCTTACCAGCCGAGGTTATGCTTTTCCCGGGGAGAGATAGAATTGCCTTCCAGGGCTTGAAATACAGTCAATAGTCCTTTAAAATCACTAAAAGGTGGTAAGCAGGAGCCTCTGGGCCTCATAGATATTAAGTTAGGGCCGTAAGTCAGTCTGCTTCCTGTGGCCACCCCGGTGGACATTACCCACATCACATCTGCTGAGTGTGGAGGGAGCATCCAGCCCTGCAGTCTCTCTCTGCCATGCAGCAAAGGGACTGGACTGGCCTCCCAAGGTGGGCCACACTTGGTTGGGTACAGGGAAATTGGGGTTCTGGGTTTCTGCTCAAGCAGAGGTGACAGAGAAATTAACCGCGGCCATTGTTGAGATGGAGGATGGCTGACAACTCCTTCTTTCATGTCTTTAAATCAGCTTGTCCCTGAGACAGGCACAAAATGCTAGACTTGTGGATTTACAGCGGTCTGTGTAAGGAGGGACATTGGCGATCACCTAATCCATCCAGCAGCTTAAGGAAAATACCCAGGCCCAGCTCTTCCACCTGCAAAATCCTGATGTAAGCAGTGTGGGTAAGGCTCAGGCATGAGTGTTTCTTATTAAAGCTGCCTGGGAGATTCTGAGGTGTAGCTAGGGCTGGGAAGTGCTGGTCAAGCACAGCTCACTCTTCATGCTCTTCCCGGGTTATAGACAAGGAAACTGAAGTTGCTGGTGCCAGGTTCTAATGTTCATTCATTTACCAAATAGTTTTCAAATGCTAAGCATTCCCTTACAGGCTAGTCTATGATAGTGTGAGAAGGAGAGATTAAAAACACCTGCCGTGCCCTCTGAGCACTCACAGTCTCATGATGGAGACAGATACGAACGAGGTAATCACTCAAATATAGATTTTCATGCTCAGAGAATAGAACCTGGTATCAGGAGAACCTATAAAAAGGGACCTTCCCTGGTTAAGGAGGTCAGAGACACTTCTCAGAGGTGACAGCCAAGCCAAATAATGGGCACAGCAGGAGAAAGGATGGGAGAACCTTCCAGCCACTGGAGCAGCACCTGCTGGCCAGGATCCAGGAGCTGAAAGCAGGGCATGCAAGCGGAGGGAAGGTGAGAGCAAGGGGCGAGGCAGGACCCTCTGCAGGCCCTTGTGGGCCATGCAGTTGTTTGGGTTGGAGATGGTTTCCCACAAGGCCACTTGGATACTCCATGGAGAGCACCAGGCAGGTTGCTCCGTGCCCCTTGGTCACACAGGACGTAGGAATAGCATCCTTGCTGGGTAAGATTCCTCCTGAAGATAGGGAGGCCTTGCTCCAGAGTGGACACAGGAGCTGTGGCTGGAGAGAAGGCCAGAGCTTCAGACCTTGACCTTGCACTGTAGCAAGGGAGGTGGAAGAAGCAGTTGGGCTTCGGTTATTGAGCAGGTAAAATTGTAGTATCCTGTCACTATCTAGGTGAGAGGCCCTTGGGCAGCCACTTCTGACTGGGCCTCAGTTTTCTCATTTATACAAGTGGAGAGATTCTTGAGTTAACCTTCAAGTTCATATCTTTCTTTCATTAATATCCAAGTCACTTGCCCAAGGTCCCACAGCTGGTCCCTGGTGGTGTTAGGATAAATCCTTAATCTCCAAATCTGCCAGACCATTCTCCCGTAGCATCATCCCCTTTGGACCCACCCAACTTCTGTGTGCTGCCTCCCTTGGTCTCTGGGAAGAATCCTGAGCTCCAGCCTGGTGGGGGAGGGGCCTGGTGCCCAAGCCCAGTTCACCTTCCGTCACCTCATTATCTTCTACCTCTCTTGGGTGTGTGTGCCCATGTCTGCAGGTGACGCACGGGGAGCCCCAGAAGTCCTGCTCCAAGGTGACTGACAGCTGCCGACACGTCTGCCAGTGCCGGCCTCCACCCCCGCTGCCCCCACCACCACCACCCCCACCACCTCCCAGGCTGCTCTCCGCCCCAGGTAGGTAATGGCTCACTCCATTTTCGGGTTCTTCTCTGTGTTTTCCTGGGCCCATGAAGAGCTGGTGAGCGTGGCTGAGGGCAGCTCTACTTCCTTTGTAATTTTCCACTGGCTGAGCAGGAGGGAAGCCAAGGCCCAACTTTTCCCGCAGTCTGCAAAACGCCTTTCCCACAGAACACTCCTGCAAGATGGAGAAGGATGTTTCTCCATCAGTTAATCAGATAAAAGTCAATCTCCATTTGATGAGTGACTCGGCCTGGATTATTCTGAAGACCAGGTCTTTAAAGGGGACAGCCACTGGGGACTGGTCCTAGATACCTTCCCCACCCTCCCATATGGATTTAATGTTTCGATTTTAATTCACATTTAAGGAAGCAATTCAAATAGAACCAAAATCAAGGCTCTGAGAACAAAGTTACACGGATGCCTTTTAGCCATTTGCACCGAAGTCTGCTAAATCCTCTCTTTGACTTGTTTGCCTTGGACGATTTCATCTTTGAACAATTTGACTGCCTGCTCATTCAAACAAAGGAGTGTTTCTTTAGCCAGAAATGGCCTTGGCCCTGACTTCTACATGGTAAACTTCCCTGCTTACAATTGCTAGTTGATAAGGTCTTTACAAAGGAGATTCTCTATTTTAGATGGATCCTTCAAGTTTTAGCCTTTAGAATACCTGGGATTCTGTCTGGATCTACCTCATTAAACACATCTCCATTGAGTAATTTGGGATGTACATTAAATAACCTTGATGCAAGGCTTGTTCTCTGGTAAGCTGTGTTTCCAGCCTCTTGGTATCCGGTCAGTGATGCAAAGTTATAGGGGATCTTTGCAGTTTGTGTGAATTTCGCTGTTTCGTCTGCAAAATCCCTACCTTTCTCCATCCTTACCTGATGTCCTGTGGCCCAGGGCTTATTCGAGTGTGGCCCTCACACTACCTTCTTTGGCATCCCCTGAAGCATTTGTGTTAAAGTGCACTTTCCCAGGCCCAGTTCTAACACACTGAGCCAGATTCTTTGGGGTAAGGCTTAGCAATTGTCACCATAACTAGCTCTGAGGTGATTCAAATGCAAGGAAGAGGCGAGAATCTGAGAGGCCTTCTGCGCCAGGTTTCTACATGACCCTTCCGTTCCAAGATGCTTGCTGGCCTCCTCTCTCCTGACAGGTCCCTGGGCCTGTTCAGTGGGGCCTGGTCTCAGGTTCCTGCTCCTAGAAATCACTCCCTTCCCTTCCTTTAGAATCCCTCGTTCTCCCCCCTCTTGGTCTCCAGGCTGTGCTTTCCCCAGGAATGTCTGTATCGAGTGGATCCACACCCCCCGGCCCCCAGCTCAGGGTCTTCAGTTCATCTTGTGCTCACTGAGCATCTGTGTCAGACAGAGGTGAAGGACAGTTCTGGTCTTCTGGAATCTCTCAACCTCACAGGAAAGGCCATCCTGTCAGCAACTCACAAAGGGCGTCCTGAGAGAATGCGGAAATTGTTTGCCAGGTACCCTGGAGATTCTTGAGTAGCTAGACAGAACTACAGCTTCAGTAAATAGTAGCACTAACCTAGGTCTTTAAGAATAAATGGAAGTGTTCCAGGTTGATAAGGGGGTTGCAGGAAAAAGACATCCAGGCCAAAGAAACCCCACAGATAGAGGCTTAGAGGTAGGACTCTGTGACACTCTATGAAATTCATCTTCAGAGTCACAAGGCTTTCAGTGGGTTGAAAGTGGTGGTCAAGGCTGGATGTGTTGGGTGTACCTGTTGTCTCAGCCACTCGAGAGGCTGAGGCCAGGGAATCACTTGAACTCAGGAGTTTGAGACTGCAGTGAGCTATGGTTGTGCCACCACACTCCAGCCTGGGTGACAGACTCTGTCTAAAAAAAATAAATAAATAAAAATAAAAGGGTAACCAAGAAGGGCAGACCTTGAAGGGCTTTGTATGCCTGGCTGAGCAGATCATATTTCATCCTATGGGACATGGTTTGCCAAACAATGATCTATAGTCACCATATCCAAGTACCACCTCTTATATGCCTTATTTTTTTTCTTTAAATAGATTCTTTTTTGTGTTTCTAGAAATTAATTTCCAAAGACAGCTCTAACTACTGTAAATGAGAAACCAGTATCGTTTGCATAAATAGAAAGTGACCATATAAATAAATGCATTAAAAATAAATTCTTGCCTGCTGAAGAAAGTTCTGAGCTTGAAGCCTTTTCTCCTTTTGTTAAAAAGGGAGACAACCAAGTTGTAGATGGTGTCAAAGCCATAGGATGACCATGCTGAGACTTTCTTTATAAAGTAATCAGAAGGTTCAGAAGAGTATCAAAAGGGCCTTAAATTTCTTGTTATAATATTCAGTGTGTTTGAGTGCTACGTCCATGTACCATCTAAAATCAGCTCACTTAACTTTAGGGACATGGGCCCCAGGCTTTAGGAAACTCTGCTGTGGCAGAGATGAGCCTGTGAAGGTGTGAAGCAGGGAAGTGATGTGATCCTGCATCATCTGCTTCAGAAAGATCAACTTTTTTTGACCATGTGGAAGGTGGATTGGGTTGAGATGCCAGACTGGAGCCCAGTGGGGAGCTCTTGAGATCATTCAGACCTCAGACCAGCCAGGAGTCCCAAAGCCAGGCTAGGACTGTGTGGGTTGAGGGGATCAAGTCTTCATGTTGAGCTTAAGGTTTGTAGATACTTCTTGGTGAAAGAAGGGTAGGCATGACTTGATACTATGACAGGACATTTTCATTTACAAATAGCAGAAATGAATCTTGAAGTGGCTTGAGCATTACAAAATACAGGGGAGATGTTAGCTTATTGGGTCATATTGCAGGATTTGTCAGATCTGCTGGGTCCACTGTCTCAAATGATGACAGGCCTGGATTTCTGCCTACCTCTGCCTATCTCTCCATCTTTCTCTGTCTCTTTCTCTTTTGATTTCTCCCGGGTTGACTTTTCCCTTAGGCTGGCTCAGCCCCTGTAGCTACAAGCTCTAGAAGTCTACTAATGTTATTTTCAGTAATCCCCCTACACAGAGAGCTTTTCTTTCCCAATAATCCAACAAAATTCCTGGTGCTAACTTTCATTGGTCATCTTGGGTCACATGTTCATCCTTGGACCAATTATGGCAGCCTACAGGGATAGAATACCCTCACTGGTCAGCACTGGTCAGGCCTGGGCCATGTGATGACCCCAGGAGTTAATGTATATGGATAGAGGGTAAGGGAATGGTGGTTTCCCCAAGGAAAATCAGGGCAGTAGGTCTGCAGCCCAAAGATGAGGGTGTGAACACTGGGTAGGGAAGACAGGGGATGCACCCCACAGCCATGTGCCTTGGAGCCTT
This sequence comes from Loris lydekkerianus, assembly GCA_963574355.1. Classification (NCBI taxonomy): domain Eukaryota; kingdom Metazoa; phylum Chordata; class Mammalia; order Primates; family Lorisidae; genus Loris; species Loris lydekkerianus. The sequence continues at coordinate 32,709 of CAUYPK010003775.1, read as the reverse complement.
CGGCAGAGACTGTATTTCATACGTCCCTTGGTCCTCCTGGAGCTCAGCCAGAGCCCTGCACATGCATGAGTCATGCCCAATAAATGCCAGAGCTATGGCCACATCCACCATTTCTACTGATTATCAAATACAAATGCTTGTTGAAAGAATTGGCTTCTCCCAGAGGACACAGGGCTTCAGTGCTGTGAAGCCTCTGTCATTGCTCTATAGGTGTGCTCTGAGGTGTGGAGCACTGTGCTGGGATTGGGAAGCCAGCCCTCATGGAGTTCATGGCCCGGTGGACTTTCCTCTCCTGCCATCTTTCTAGGTATTCTGGCTCCAGGCACATGTTAGCCCTTGCTCCATTTATTCATCTGGCATGTCTTGTACCTCTCCCATTCACAAGATCCTCTGCTTCACCCAGTAAACATTTGCCAACCACCTGCTCTGTATCCTGCCCTGTGTTGGACACCCTGAGGGACATAGAGGCACATGGAGGCCAATTCCATGAGCCTGGGTTGGCATGCTAACCTTGTACTTTCTCTTTATGATTTTAAGAGGGCTGGTTGACTCCAGCTGCACTTTCTTTCTCTACAGAATAGGTTCATGGACCACAATTCCCCATGGCATTGACTCGAGGATTCCTGTAAGTGAGAAGTAGTTTGAAAACTGGACAGGTGTCCATAGCTGCTAATCATTGGCCCATACCATCCTGATGAAGAGCAACCTGAGGGCTGCCGGGGAGGGAATATTTTATTCCAAAGGGCCAGAGAAGGAGGATCTGGGAAGGCCTGAGAGAATTCCCAGGTAGACCCAGGATGGGCAGGAGTTGAGGGAGGGTGGACAGGCTGTGGAGAACACAGAGTGACCAAAGCAGAGGACAGAATTAGGAGCCCAAGGATCAGGCAGGAGACTCCCTGCTGAAGTGAAATTTATCTGCATGAAGTGTGGGCTTCTGTTGGTGTGTCTGGAATAGAGCGAGAGAGAGGGAGAAAAGATCCTCCTTTACATGCAGACCTGTAAAGCCTCCCCTGGAAGTCATGGCCAGAAACATTTGCAGGGAAGTGTTGTTGTCCTTCATGTGGGGAGGTAGACCCAACTCCTCATCTAGACAGCACCTACTGCTACCTCGCTGCTCAGGGTGACCAACTTGTCCCGGTTTGCCCAGGCCTCTCCTGCTTTTAGTCCTGAAAGTCTTGTGTTCCAGGAAAACCTCAGTCCTGCACAAACTGGGACACTTATTAACCCTACCACCCTCCTTCTGGCAAAGGCAACAGAGGCTTTTAATTTTTTTGTTGTTGTTGTTATGTTTATTTGGGGGGTATTTGTTTTGTTCTTTTTTGCTGTGGAACTTTCAAGCACACTGGCTCCTGAAACTCCATCTGGAGTTCACTGCTCCAGGGAACAGCTCAGCCTTCTCCTCCTCTCTGGGGGGGGGCCTAGCTCTATGCCAGCCCTCCCAGCAGTCAGGTCCTGAGTGCTGCCTGCCAATGGGAAGGGGCATGGAATGGAGTCTAGTGAACTGGAAGGTTTCAAATAGCATCTTCACTTTCTGCCCTTGGGTTTCAAGCTCTGCCCACAGCCCTCCCTCTTAAGTCAAAGTGGCACCTGGCCAGGGCAGCTACCACTCTACTAGTGGTTCTCAAACTTAAGTTTGTATGAGAACCCCCTAGAGGACTTGCTTAAACACAGATTGTTGGACATCCCCAGCAGGTCTGGGGCAGGACCTAGAACCTGTGTTTTCTCATACATTCTTAGGTCATGCCATTGCTGCTAGTTATGGGTGCACTTTGAGGACCTGTGCCCCAGACAATGACAGTGGCCCTTTCACTCCTAGGTCTGTGACCTTGAGCCTGGCATATTCCTCTCAGAGCCTCAGTTTTCTCATATGATTCCTACCTGGGGAGGAATTGCTGTGAAGACTAGAAATTACCAGATGGTCTTGGACAAAAACTGTGTGCTTGAAGGGTGGCATTACAATGCAGTGGCCCAGAGTCTGGACTCCAACCCTTGTTCATTAGCTAAGTGGTTTGGGCAAGGAATCCTTAACTGCTTGGAGACTTGATTTCCAAATCTGTAAAATGGGTCTAATACTGCCACATATGGGTGGTTGTGAGGATTCAATGTCATAAAGCTAACGCAGCACAGAGCCAGGAATACTGAATAAATGGCAGCTAACAAGTAATGCTTGATAACTGGTAATGATAATAGGTCACTAACCTTCAGATTGGGAGTTGCTTAAATGTGGTTCAAGTATCTCTGCTGAGGAAGAGGCATCAGATCAGAAACTCAGGATGAAATGGACTCCTGAAGACTCTGCTAGGTCTTCCACAGAGAAGAAAACATTTTCGGAGCGTTTCACCTGTGTCCCATCGGGTGCAGCTCTTGCCAGGCATATGATCCTCAGAGTCAACTGGAGTCCCTTCAGGCAAAGGTATTTCTGGAAGGCGTGGGTGGGGATGAACCTTGGAAAGTCATGCTTAAGGCCTGACCAAAAAGCCTTCATCAGCTGCGGAGCTCAGGATCTAGGCTTGCTTTGTAAATATCAGCAACAGCCCTTGCATATCTGCCTGTGACTCAGAGGGCTGAGGCCATGGAAGGAGATGTGTAACAGCCCTCAAGAAAAAGAACACACACACACCCTCTGTGAGACCTGCTTCCAAGGCTGATGGGGCCAAAAATAGCTGTGGCAGAACAGAGGCGTGAGCCTGCATTCCCATAGTGCCTGTCTTAAAGGAGTTTGAAATACTGATATAGATTTTATTTTTGCATTTATTTTATTCTTGGAAAAATCAGAACAGAGGTTAAGTGGCTCTTAAAAGGTCACGGAGCCACAGTTACAGAGCTAGGAATGTGCTCTCCTGGTTCTGCTCCTATGTGTCAAAGTTTGAGTTTTAACAGAGAAGGAATCTAACAGGACAGTGGAAGTTCTAGGATGCATTTTCTTTACTCCCCCAGGACCCTAGAAGGAAACTCCCCCTGACCTCTGCTTTGGTCACTCTGTATTCTCCAAGGCCTGTCCACCCTCCCTCCACTCCTGCCCATCCTAGGTCTTTACTCCCCCAGGAAACTAACAGGACAGTGGAAATTCATTTTCTTTACTCCCCCAGGACGCTAGCTCCTGGTACTAAGGTAGAAGCTCTGCTTTCCTCATCTCATTTAATCCCCAAACACTCCTATGTAATAGGCAGTATTATTGCCAATATCTATAAGGGGCTCAGAGATGGTGAGTTACTTGTTCCAGGCTGCCCAGCTGGTGAGGAGGGGAGGTTGGTCGAGGCTGTCTGGTCATTCCCTGCTGATTCCCACTCTCCTTTTCCATCTCCGAGCATCAGCTTCAGGGACCCCCATTTCTTTCCTTGGATGGATTTTGCTCCTTCTTGGAGGTTTTGCTCCATGTTCTTCTGTCTACCAGGAGCTCCCTTGAAGCAGTTAAAGAACCCCACACCAATAGGGAAGGAGGAGTCAGAGATTTGTTTGCTTTTGAATGTCCATGGCCCCTACTCCTCCACTGGTTTGGGCTTAATGCCTGCAAATCTCAGCTCAGATTGCCTTTCCTTCTTCAGGACTTACCCCAACTGTTTATAATGTTACCCTTATCTAATTATCTAATTCCAGGATGTGTTTCATCACCCCCCAAAGAAGCCCCATACCTTCCAACCCCTGGCAGCTGCTAATTTGCTTCTGTGTCTCTGGACTTGCCTCTTCTGGATATTTCATATAAACTGGGTAATCATAGGCAGATGAATTTACAATCAGAGCCTCAGTTTCCTCTTCTCCTAATGGGGGTGAAGCACCTTCCTCAGTGTTGTGAGAGGGTGTGTGGAGGGTACCCCCTGCCCACCATGGTGCTACTGCTGGGAGAGTGTGGCCCCATACAGAAGGGGATTAGCAGAGTAGGAGACATAATCCTGGCTAAAAGGCCCCACCTGTTGTTGCCCTGGGCTTGAGGCTAGTTCTGGCCTGCGCCCTAACTCTGGCCTTGGGACATGGTTGTCTGTGAATCCCAGCGTCAGCTGTGATCCAGGCGCAGTGAGAGTCATTGCTCATCTTGGTATGAGTTTGCTGAGGGGTCAGCCAAGCCTTTGCTCCCACACAGGGCCCCCAGCCTGGTTCCTGAGCCCTGGGACCCAGCATTCAGGGCATTCTCCTGCTTCCCATTCCTTTCCCTTCACCTGTTTTCAGCAGCAGGGGTCTGCAGGGAGACTGCTCCAGTTAGAATTCTGCGACCTCGGGCAAGTCACCTAATTTGGCTAACTTCAACATCCTAATTTATAAGATGGGAACAAGCCCACCCTTACTTTGCAGGGTTGTTGTCAAGATCAAGTGAGACAGATATACAAACCAGTTAACCTAGGGCTTGGCATGGGTCGGTTATTAATAAATGTTAGTTAGCTGTTGTGACGTTTGCTGTTTCTGACCAATGTTACCTCCTCAGTGTGCCCACGCCGTTCAGGGATCTTCTCTCTCTTTGTCACAAGCACAACTTTCTCCACTTGGAGGATCTTGTCAATTATCGCAGAAGTTGGCTGTGTCAACATGAGAATGGTTCAAGCCTTGTAGGCCACTCTGCCCGTCAGGGCTGCAGGATTCGGTGCCCTGTCGTTTGTTCACTCAACCTACGTGCTGTGTCCTAGGCACTATGCAGAGATGACAGTAAAGAAGATGTCGCCATCCTTAATCAGTTTGTGTCTTATTTTCCTTCTGTATTTCTTCTTCTTGGGCCCTAGAGCATGACTTGGCCATTTGTACTAAGGGCAGGAAACCCAGTCACTCATTTTGGTTTTGCTGTCAATGGAAAAAAATTACAGTGGGATGTTTACAAGGTTCCCTGCTGAATGCAGGGATGCAGGTGGACTCTCTCCACCACCACTTGTTCAGCAAATATTTATAGAGTGCTGAGTGTGCCACTTGTTGGTCTTTAGGCTTGAGGAGAGTTTGCAACTTGTTCACCAAATGTTTGTTGAACTAACTGTGTGCCATGCCCCATGTGAGGCTCCTGCCTTTGAGGCCCCAAGCCCTGTCCAGAGGTTGGAATCACTGGTTTGTCCACAGCAAACTCACTTGCTCATGAGCCATTGCGGTTGGGTGGGAGAGATGCTAGTCTTGATATGAACTGGGAGCTCTTTGGGTGTCACCTAATGCTGGCACCTAGGAGGCTAGAGCCTGGTTACTTACCGTCCAATTATCCCTCTGCCAGCACACCTGACCTTGAGAAAATTTAGAAGAGCCACGTGATTTTCTCAAGGTCACTAGTAAGGGAAATATCTGAGACCCAGACCCAGGTCTTTTGAATCTGGATCTTGATCCCTTGCCCTCTGCTATTACCCAAACACAACAGACACCAGAACCATGACTCTGCCAAAGGTGCTTTGGGGACATGATTCACTTCATTTAGCCAAGGGAACATTTTGCTACTTTGGTATCAAGCATAGATGAGTGATCATCTCTTGGCCTTTTAGCTAAGATCGAGTGAAAAATATATGAATATCTTCCGGAAAAAATCCATAGCGACTGTGGCTTTTGTAAGTAGCCTGGTTCCTTCTTTACACACTACGTGGAAATGTGGAGGAAAATGTGTGACCCCAGGTACAAAGGACTTTTAGTTTCTCCTTTTCTTAGCAGTTCTATTGTGGGTTCTATTTTAGGTCACTGCTCTCGTTTTATATACTGTAAATTAAAGTGAAATTTAAAAGCCACCAATTAAGATAAACTAGGAAGGGTAATTTCTTGGGAAGAAAACTTCCAGCTGGTTTTGGAGGAGCTGTGGAGATGCAGCATGTGGGTCCTGGGAGCTGGAAGTGCTAGGATTAGAGGTCTTAAGTGTTGACTTGGTTTCCCCCAAATGATTGATCATTGAAAGAGAAAAAATGTCCAAAGGGATGTAATTTGAAACAAGAATGCATTCACTTGCACCCTTATTCCCACAATATCAACTCAGCTGGGTAAACCCTGCACTTTGTTTCATTACATTGGGGCAACTTGGAATCCAGGTGCCACACTATGGCTCTCTAGCCTTGGAAAAGAGCCTTCCTCTGTGTAACCTTCCTCCTGTTAAGAGGATCAAATGAATTAATATGTTATAGTGCTTAGAACAGTGCCCAGCACTGTGGCCACCCTACCAGGGTTAGCTATTTCCCTGAATTCATGATGATGCCCCACTTGTGTCCAGAACAAAGCATCCAGTCTGACCTGTTAAGTATCTCCCCTGATCTCTGAGGACAGGGAGTGTTTGTGCATCTGTGTCCCCAGAGACAGCACAGAGCTGGACACATGGAAAAGGCATGCTTAGTGCTTGCATAAATGACTGTGTGCACGACTAAGATGATGAAGACGTAAGATAAACTCTCCAGGAGAAAGAGCGTAGAGAGGGGACTCCCATTCTGTAAGGGCCTGCCATTTGCCTGGCAGCATTTGGGACTTTGCCTTGGTTTTGGTTTCTCTAGGAATAGACCCTGAGACAAAGATTCAGGTACTAGTGGTTATTTCAGAGGTGATCCCAGAAAACAGCAATAGGGTAGTAGGTGGTGCAATGGAGAAAGAACAGCAGCTGGTAAAGGATGTGACGGACCTGGTGGACCACTGGAGCCCAGTCTGCCAGGAAGCTCTAGGAGATGGTGGAGAACATACGCCCAGGAGCTGGGGCATTTATGCACCACCTCCCACCAGTCAGACGCAAGAGCTGGCGGGGGAGTGTCACTTTCTAGGGCAGAGATATAGTGCCAGAGGCTGGAAGCTGAGCCAGTGTGCCCCTGGAAGGATGCTACCAGCACCTGCTATAGACTGTCACCTTCTTCTGTCATGCCTGCCATGGTGACCTCGTCCCTAGTGCATGGCTCTATACAGCTAGGCATTCACACCTGTTTTTACCACTGAAGAAAGTACATCAGTGTTTAAGCGGGTATTCTCCTATCATAGGACTACCTAATTTATACATTTAAAGGGCAGTAAATCACTCACAAACATTTATTCGTTCAGCAAATATTTATAGAGTCCTGAGTGTGCCAAGCGCTACATTGAGGTCACAAACTGAGGATGATGCAGTGGAGACACAGTGAACCCACAGGGAAAGTTCCCAGGGGGGAAAGAAGGGGGTTCTGCTTTCTCTCATGTGGAGTTTGAGAAGCCTGTGGACTGCAGGCATGTAGTCCAGATGGAGCACCATGAGTCGCAGGGGGCAGTTGAGAGCACAGGGGTCCTGGCAGAGGTGCTGGCTTTACTGAGGTGGGAGAATGACTGTCCAGGCAAAGGTTGGGAGCGGGGAGGGGAGCAGAGGCCGTCAGGGCTAAGGATTGGCAGCAGGAGAGCCCAGCCTGTCCCAGGGTTGGAAGTGCATAGCAGGTGGTGTGAGAGATGAGCTGGAGAAGAGAGGACAAGCCAAGCCCCAGGCCTGGGACAGTGCTGGACTTAGTCCCCAGACAGTGAGCTCCTGGGGATCTGAGTGGAGAGCCATGGTCTGAGATGCTGGCTGGAGGCTCAGTGGCAGAAGGAGGCCGTTGGCCAGGGCAGAGAACGGTGAGTGGCCTGGGGGACTCCCAGGTGACGATGTCTGATCATAGGCATCTCAGAGGAAGAGTATGACAAGCGGAGATCTGAGTTCCAGGTTTTGTCACCACATGTGAAATGAACTCATGTAGACTGGGGACCGAGGAGGGACACCCTCTGATTTGCTCCTGCTAGGATCGCTCTGGCTGCTGAGTTGAGATGAGACCATAGGGGTCAGGCAGAGCCTGCTGTGGTGATCCAGGGGAGATGTGATGACCATGGGCGAGGTGGCGTCAGCAGGGACATGTGAATGTGTGGGTTCTGGAGGAGCCTACTACACTTCTGGGTAAGCTGGCTTCTGATGGGCGATGACCTGACAGGACCAGGACAGGGAGTTCGGAGGGCTGCTGGGCCCTATGGTTCCTTCAAAGCAAGCAGCAATGGGGGTCTTCCCTGCAGGAGATCTAGAGGTGAGGAGCTATGCTGTACCCAGGACAGAGCCATTTGATTTCATCTCCCAGCCAACCCATTGAGTGACAGCTCCAAGTCCAGCAAGGCTTTGAGGAATTGGCCTGTAAATGACCTGGCACTGGTATAATTAACTGAAGGGAAATGATTTATGTAACTACTGGGTGGGCGAGAACCATCATCACAGTGGTGCTTCCAAGTGTGAAGCCAAGAGTTCTTTGCCACTGTCATAAAGTGCTATGATTGGGCCGTGAACCCTGGACCAGCCTCACCTGCATCCCACGGGACCCAGGACTAGCAGTTCCCAGAGCTGCCCCTCCGGCCTCCATACTGGCGCCCAGGCCCCGGCCCCGTCATAGACCCTTTGAGCATCATGGGAGATCATTTCTGTGCATTTGGAAGAACAGTCAAAGCCTGTAAGGAACACGGTGATTATTTTTTCTGAAGTAAATCAGTGCTGACAAGTGAAATAGAAAATATCAATGAAGAGAAAATATGCTCTGAAGCAAGAAGCCACTGTTGGTTTCTGCTAAAAAAGTTCACAATTCAAAGCACTTCTAAATTTCTTGATCAAGAACCAAGTGAAAAAGGAATTCAGGTGCCCAGTGGGAGATTGCTGCAATGTTGGAGAGGTCCATTCAGTCATTCATTCACTCAACAAGCATCTGTTGAACACTGACTCTTGGCCAGAAGCTGTGGGAGAGGCTAAGGAGCTAAGAACAGAGACGTAACCTTACAGGTCAGAAAGGGAGGTTACAGCGAGATCCCTACCTTTGATGGAGTGGTCAGGGAAGGCCTCTCTGAACTGGCTATATTGGAAGGAGGAGAAGACTGGGAAGAGCATTCCAGGCAGAGGGAACAGCATGTGCAAAGGCCCTGTGGTACAACCATCAAGGTTTGAGAAACCCATGTTGCTGAGCACAGTGATCAAGGGAAGAGTGGTATGAACTGAGATTGAGAAGTTAGTCCCAAATCACACAGGGCATTGTAACACATAATTTATATATAACAGAGCTGGATTTTCTCTGAAGTGCTAAGGCAAGCCGTTAGAGATTTTGACCATAAGAACGGCACTTCCAGGTTTGCTTCTTAGGGCAGTCATTGGTGCCTGAGTAAAGAATGGGTTGGAGAGGTGGAAGGGTTGAAGGGAGACCAGTCAGGTAGCTTTGGCAGTGGTGCAGGTGACAGAAGAGAGGCCTGGACTGCGGCAGTGCCTGAGGGGAGGAGAGGTGACAGAACCCAGATGCAGTCTGGAGACAGCAGGATAAGATGCAGGAGGTGGGGGGACGGAAGGAGGCAAAGGTGGAAATACAAAGATGCCAACACATGTATGCCAAGGATTTGGTGGCCATGGGGTCATCTGCTGAGCAGGGATGTTGATCGGCCCACCTAATGTGGACTGAGCACCTCTATGTACCAGGTGCTGAGCCGTGAAGCCCAGGGATGAGTGACAAGTGCTCCCTGCTCTGGTGGAGCTTGCCAGCCAGGGAGAGGGATAAGAAGCCATCACCCAGCAGGGAGCACGGTGGGCACCAAGGGCTACAGACGAGCTCTGAGCCATCAGAGATGACTGGCTGGAGGAGGTGGCATTGCATGGGACGTCAGAGAGCAGTTAGGACTCTGAACAGCGGATGCAGGGCTGGGTAGAAGCTTGGAGGGAGGAGGTGCTCTAGGTGGGAGAGATGGCATGAGCAAAGGTGGGCGGGTAAGGAAGGTCGAGGGCCTTTCAGGAACCTGACTGTGGACCTACTTGTCCGGAGTATAGAGTACTGGGGGAGGGTAACAAGAGCAGGGTACACTCAGGTGCGTGGGCCGAGGAGTCTGGATGATGCTGGAAGAGCTAAAGGATTTTGAGCAAGTAAGTTAGCAGAGCTAAGTGGCAGGCTAGATCGTGAATCTCTCAGGGATAGGAATGAGGCTGAGTCCTGGAGTATTTGTGTGTCTGTGTTCGGTTCCTTGCTGTGGCAACCATCTACTTGTAAGATTGTGCCAAGGTGATGGCCCTGTTTTGTTCCCCTTTACAGCCCAGTCTCTGGGGACTTGATTTATGCTGGCTATCTGTCCCACTCCTCTCCCTAAATATGGCCAGGAGATGGTGTCCGTGACCTGGCAGCACAGGCCTTCCTGCAGTTTATCAGGCCTGTCATTACACCTGTGCTGCCCTTTGGCCTCCCAAGGAGGAGGGCAGCAGAGGCTCAAGTGTCTCAGGCCAGCCTGTCTGGGAAGTGTCCAGACTGGGATGGCCAGATGGGGCCTCTGCCAACGCCCAGAGCAGGGTGGGGAACACCACATCCTCCCTGGAAGCTCCTCTGCCGGGGATGCCTCCCCTCCCCACTGGGGGCTCCAGCTGGGGCTGGTTGTAGGGGCTGCCCCCCAGCTGCTTTCTCCCTGCCCCTGGAGAATTGCTGGGCTTAAGCAATCGAAAGCTCTGTCTGGGTTGGAAATGCAAAGCCACCGGGAACACTCAAGGAGTGTTCTTGTTCTTTCTCAGGGCCTCTCTTTCTCTTCTCCCTCCTCTCCCTTTCAGGCTCCCTCCCTCCTACCCCTTTTTGTCTAAGTTCCCATGAATCCTCCACCTGTGCGCGCGCGCGCACACACACACACACACACACACACACACACACACACAGAGGCAGGGCCCAGTCCTCCTTCTCTCCTCCTCTCCCCTCCTCTTCCTAGCCTCGAGCTGACTTTTGTCCTACTGGTGGTTCTCAGTCAGGGGTGCATTTGGAAATGCTCGGGTTGTTTTGTTGCGGCAGTGAGAGGAGGCTGTGAACACTACTGGCATTCAGTGGGCAGTGGCCAGAGATGATAAAATGTCATGCAACTGCAAGGGACAGTCTTACACAACAAAGAACTGCCAGTGGACACCCTGCAGAGAAGCTGCTCCGCCATCAAGTCCTAACCTGGTGCCCCATGGAGATTTGATTCTTTCTATTTTTGGAAAACTCAGTGGCCCATGTAGCTGCTGTGGAAGGTGATGGCCGTCCTTTTGATGATCCTGTTTCCCTGTCATATGATAGTTTAGGGCTAATCCAGATTCACCTGTGAACCATTTACTAAATATCTACTATATGCCAACAGCAGACAGATGTAAAATGTGCAAGACCTGGGCCAGGTCCTCAGTGAGCTGGCGGGTAGCATCCCCGAGTGTCTCTGGTGGACTCTGAGGACCCCACCTTCATCCCTGAGCCGTCCCACAGAGCACACTGCACACTCGGGAAATCTGCAGCATGTTGAACTGACCCAGGGACTCCTTGCTTGTGACTGTTGACATTCTAGGAGGCTGGTTGACAGGAGACTCTGTGTCCTTCTCCAGGGCTTTTCTAGTCTATGCTTTTGAATATTGACGTTCAAATTGAATTTGTTCAGTCTTACGTGGTCAGGTACTGGTACTGGGCTGCATCTTTAAAGATGTTTTTCATGATTTCCATCAGTTATCTTGTCTTTGGTTATTTTCCTAGAGGCAGAGACTGAGACGGGGGTGCTCCCAGGAGAAGTGGTGAGGATGGGCTAGGGTGTGCTTTCAGCGGGACCATGGCCCCTCAGAGGAAGTTCTGGCTTGAGGCAAGGAGACAGTTTTTCAGGTCTCCACTTCAGTGAATCATTGGCTCCCAGAGAAGGGGACCTGGGGACACCTACGCATCCACCACACATTCCTCTCTCAAAAGTAAGGAGAATCTCACTCCTTCAAGCACAACAACTCTTCAAGTTTGGCCCAAGTATCACAGAATCCAATGGCATAAAGACCTATCAAATTCCTCTTAGTGCTTTTGATATTTTTAAATGTTTCCCTGCGTTTCCCCCTTTTAATTCCCTTTTTCCCCTGTTTCCACTAAACTTCTGTTCCCATCAAGCCCAGCCCACTTCAGAGACTCAGGGAGCTCAAATGATTCCATGATGAAGAGGATATCTGTCACCACAGGGCCTTAAACCTCAGATGACTCTCTGAGCAAAGCCCGCTCCCTCCAGCCCCACCCCAGGCCGGAACCCTGGATTCTTTCTCAGCCAGAAATATACAAAGGATTTGGTTCTCATTGCTGAGAACATTCTGGGCCTCATACCCAGCAAAGCAGTTTATCTCCTCATTCAACTCTGAGATGCTTTCTGTGGGCCGCTTAAACCCTGTGGGATTAACGGGCTGTGAGGGCTGTGACTTCGCAGGGCACACAGCAGGAGTGTAAGCGTGAGGTGACACTTCAAGTGCTGTTGTTTCTGAGGGGCAGCCACGAAGCAATGGGACTAATTCCTTCTTTCCTTCCTTCCTTTTTTTAAACACACATCCCTCAATCTATACACCCTCCCTTTGGACGTTTTCCCACGGTGTGCTGGCTCTGGTAGTTCTGTCCATGCTCAGAAAGCCTCTAGGTTCTTCCCTACAAGGGTTTGAACCTGAGTGATCAAAATGGCAGTGACATTTAGCAAAGGCCATGATGAAAAGATTGGGTTTTCTTCCACCTTTGGTAAGAAGCCTTTGAACGGTATTAACTAAGATTGGAATAGGATCTAACTCACCCTTTACAAAGGACCTCCTGGCCACTGGTGGGGGGAACAGGTGCAGAGACCAGGGAGGAGGCTGGTGTAGAAGAGGACACCTTTGAAGGAAGAACTGTGGGGACTTGTGCGGGGTGAGGTGAGGGAAGGGTTGTCAGGAAGACCCCAGTTGTCTGAATTAAGCAGCTGAGTGAATGGATGATTGGGGGATGGGTTGTAGAGTTTGGTCTCAGACGAAACTCAGTTTTCTCTCAGAGGACATGCTGAGGTGGCCTCTGGACCACCCAGGGGAGATTCTGAGTGGCAGTGGCAGACACGGGAGGAAATGCTGGGACCAGAGCTATCCATGTGATGGTTGCTGGTATCTGGTGGTATTTGGGGATCTGCCTCCAGGTAAGATGCCCAACAAGCCAGGGAGAGGAAGATACCAGCCCTAGGACACTGTGCTTATTTTTCTTTCCATTTTTTAGGATGACAGCATCCTTTCCCTCCTTTATTCCCAAAGAAGTTGATTCAGACCTGTCTATTACAGAGGCTGTGGCCTGGGTCACTGTCCCTCAGAAGTGTGGCAGTAGCAGCCACAGTAGAGACCACACTAATGGGACACTGCCTAACAGACCACTTCCAAGGTTTAAAAAAAAAGGAGGGAAGAGAAATGGTGTTAACACCAAAGATACTCCACATTTTAAAAATGCTGATTTCTGTATTCTTAAAAACTCGCATCTTGCAATGCTGTCAAATAGGAAGTGTGTGCTAAGTCTCTCCCTCCAGGCCATGGGGAGTGTCAGGTAGAGAGGGAAGAAGAGAAAATCTGGCTGGTGCAGGAGAAGAGCTTCTGGTGGGGCAAGGCAGTTCAGCCTGAGGGGTGGGAGGAGGGCTCGGGGACCCAGAAATCATGGTAAGATGCCTGTTTCTCAACACTCCTGTGAAATAGTTGGAAGTGAAGAGGTAGGAGAGATGCTGACTTGCTCCCAGGGTGGATTTGGGACAAGATCCAAGATGTTTTCCACATCTCCAGCTAATAGGAGTGCCAGGAAAGGTCTCTATGCCTTGTGGGAAACTGGGGCTAGTTGTGTTTCGGAAATCAGAATGCTCTGGATTTTAGAAAAATAGTAGGATGTATATACCCCAGGTTAAGTAACACCAGCAGGCAGTCCAGTAGCTGGGGGTATTTCTGTAGCGAAATGTGTGTACATTCGCACTCAGCAAGGCAAATTTAAGACCATGAATAACCTCATCCCTGCTCAGCTCATTTTGTTACCCAATTCATTTTGACACCAAACTACCTTTTGGGTTGACATCCTACATTTGAAAAACAGCCTCTCCTGAACTGTTTAGATAAATTGTGGTACATCCATTCAGCTCTTAAAATAAATGAAGGTAGCTCCCCTCATGCTGATGTGAAAGCATTGCCAAAATATATTGAATGGAAATGCATTATCTCCCACAAGACACGGCCTCCCAGGTGTGTGTAAGGGGTGCTCTAACCTGGAATATATATATACATTAATAGGAAATTTGTTACAGTCTCTGGGGAGGTTATCTGAGCTAACCCTGAGGCCTCTTTTTCTTTTTACTCACCAGCTTCTGGATGTTTCTAGAACTTTCTAAATTATTGGTCACATTTTATGGTTCAGAAGACTTCAGAATAGGGGAATGTCTACTCCCAAAGATCTTTCAAGACCCCTCTTCAAGACCTTGGCCACTGTGGCATTTGCTTCTGGAAACTTTGGTTTTCTAAATCATGTTGACACAGCTGGTTTCTGACGTGTCACCCTGTTGGTATAAAGCAGTCCTTACCTTGGAGGTCCCATTAATGTCCCTGTCATAGGAAGATAATGGAGCAGTCGGTTATGGTGACTTGTATGGTCAGCTATCATAAAAAATAAAGAGCAGGTGGCAGCAGCTGGGTTATTGAGGGGCTTGACATTGGATTTGGACTAATGTGGTTGGGGAACTCATGACTATAAGGAACTAAAGGGAAATAATTCATCCTAAAAATAATGATATGGAAAATTACTCCCTAATTTCCATCTTGCTGAGAATTTCAGTTCCCTTTTCCCTCAGTGCTGGGATCCAAGGTGTGGGTGCAGCCAGCTTTGCCCTCCCTAGTCTACTCACCTTTTAAAGACTCTTCAGTTAAGCAAGTCTTGCTGTCTACCAATGGGAGGCATGGATGGGGGATGGAGAAGGCCGGGAGCAAGGTTAGGAATAACCCTCATAGAAACCAGAGGCCTGAGATCAAGACCCCCAGCAGTCTCCTAGGCAATGTTAAGATCTGTTCTTCAAGCTGAATCAAGGCACCTGCTGCCGAAACCCAATAACAATGAGTGGTCCAAATTTGTAATAGAACATTGTGGAAAAAAGATGAACTTTGGGGTCAGGGTGTCCTGGAATCTCGGCTCTGCACTGATTTCTTCTTATTGAGCTTATTCTCATATAAAGGGGGATAATGACACCCACATCTCCCAGTGGATCAAGTGACATCAATCAGACGACACATGCATAATAGTGTTTAGCAAAGGAGACAACTATTACTATTATATTTTTATTAAGCAAATTAGATGTTTTTTAATATGAATTTTTTCCTCCATACAATTTTCTGAACACTCAAGTAGGCATTTGCTCACTTTTCAGAAGATGACAAGTAATAAATGGACCCTAGTGAAGGCTCAGAGACAGCCTGGCAGGCCCAGCCCAGGGGTGTGGTGTTTTACATGAACATAAGCAATAATGGCCATGACTTTGTGCAAATTGCCATCACAGCAGCTTTTTTCACGTGTGGAAAGGTGCTTCTAATTCCCATCTTGGGATTACTGCTTGCTGGGGTTTGGCAGCATGCACTCCCCCTTGCAGCTGTTCTGCCTGGAATAGCGCAAAGTCACCATGCTCACCTGTGCCTTCCAGCCATTATCAAAGAAGTCCTGTCCAGAAAGGGACTACATCCCCCCCACTTAGGCAAGGGTGGGTCTGCAGTGGCCTTGAGAAGGCCCTATTGTTGGGCCTTTTGTCTGGGAAAGATGACGGGCTCTGCTAGGTCAGTGGGGGAGGAGCATCCATTGGTTGTCCCCTCCTGCTTCCACCAGAGGAAAACAAGGCAGTGGGAACAGCGCCTGTTCCCTGCTCCCAAGTCTCAATGTCATCCTTGCCTGCAACCAGAGAAGGCCAAAGGCTACAATTTCCTGGAAGACATGTTGGCCTGCCCCCATTCCTACACTATGTGCCCCTCCCAAGAGTGAATGGATTCCTTGTTCTCAGATGTAGAATGAATGGGGACTGTGGGTGGCAAAGACACATTGTCTCTCACCATGGCAGAGAGAATTATGGATGCCTTCGAAATAATGCCTTGGCTTCTTCTTGGACCTTGTTATGGGCAGTCCCGCTGCACAGCCTCTGAGTAGCCAGGGGTCATCCTGAAGGCAACTGGCTTAGAATCTTAGAATGTCCCTGCTGGAAGGCCATCAATTTAACTCCTGCAGTTGGCTGGGATTGGTGCAGTGTGCTCCAGGAGGCCGGGTCAGGCTGTGCTGTCAGCTGTGCCTGAGTTGGATGCGTCTGCCTCCACACCAAGTATAAGAGCCAGGACAGAGCCCTGGAGATCTTCCAGTCCTGTGGTTGTCTTTGTTTCCCAGGGTTCATCTGTTCATTTCAGTTGGGGGAGGGGTACTGTCATCTGGTGGGCAGAGGCCAGGGACCTGCTAGACATCGTCCCGTGCACAGGACAGCCCTACAGCAAAGAATTATTCATCCTAGAATGTCAATAGCTCCCAGGTTGAGGCCCCCTGCTTTAGCCAAGGTCATCACTCACAATGTGCAGATGGGCTTTTGAGGTCCAGAGAGATGAAGTGACACGCAAAAGTCCAAAGGGTTTTAGTGACAATGCCACAACCCAGGTTGCATGACCCTTTGACCTTTAGAATGGGCTACTTGTCCAGATAGAAAATAAAATCCCCAGGCAGAAGCTAGTTACCAAATTTGCCCAGGCTGAGCATACCCTTATCCTTGGACAGGCCAGTGTCATACAGTTGTCCTTGGGTATTGCAATAGCAGGGTCCTTGTGGGCCTCAGACCTGGCCCCAGTGCGTGGCAGTGGCACAATCGATCTTGAGGATAGGGCCATCTGCTTTGTTATTATCTCAAAGGCCACCTTTTAGATCCAGGTGTTCCACTCACCAAGCCATGTGGCACCTGAAAAAGTGAGTTAGTGAGGGGGCAAGCCTGGTGACAGACTATGCTCTGGTATGTTTATGGCTCCAGAGCCTTGGACAGTTGGGAGAAAGGAGCTGTTGTCTCCCAGGCCCTGACTTCGTTGCTTCACTTACAGCCCAGGAACTTTGTCTCTTTTCCACCTTAGAATCCCTCTGTTTCCCTATCTATAAATAGTACTAATAGTCTCTGTCTTGCCTGTTTCAGCGGGAAGGGATCTGAGAATCAAAGAAAAGAATCTAAGAAAAACGAGCTTTGAAAATACACAGCACTGACAGGATAGATGTGGCTGTCTCAATTTACTTTCAGTGGCGTAAGAAGACTACCCTCAGCTGCCTTTTTTTGGAAAGGGAAGCAAAACACCCCACCTCCTATCACTCTGGGCCAGCACCCGCCAATAAACTTTCTGTGATGGTCGAAATGATCTCAGTCTGTTCTGTGCTGCGCGGTAGCCCTTAGCCACATGTGGCTACTGAGCACTTAAAATATTCACAAGAAACTGAATTCTTAATCTTATTTAATTTTAAGTAATTTAAATTTAAACTGTCAAATGTGACTAGTGGCCACTGTGTTGGGCAGTGCAGCTCTGGACCATCGGTGTGGTGTATTTCCTTCTTGACTATGGTTTTGTCCCAAAGCTGCAGACATTTCAGCTTCTTCCTTTTTTAAAGACAAGCAGCTGTGATTTTTCTCAAAAGTATCATTTTCCCTTTCTGGTCCAAACTTGGACTAAAATCATTGTTAGCTTAACCCAACAGGACCCTTTTAAACAGGACTTAAGCTCTGTCCAGAGAACTAGTAAAGGGTGGTTTTGGAAAGAATCATCCAGAATGTGGAGATCTTACGTGTGTCTGGTTGGGATATAATCTCATCTGTCTGGCCTCCCTTCAGAAGGCAGGCCAGGGGCTTTTAGCACCTTGGTGACCTCATGTCTAGGGTTCTTGACATGGGACAGTGCCCTCAGACCCCAATACAAGGATTTTTAAAGGAAGTGTTCCTATGGAGAAACTGCAGAGGCAACAGAGCAGGCAGGAGGGGCTGTCTAAAGCCAAGTCCTGCAAAGGCAATTTTAGCCTCCCGGTTGTGCCCAGCCAACAGCAGGGGGCTGGGCTTTTACACTGGACATCTGCCAGTCCCTGATAGAAGATGCTCTGTGGGGTGTAGGATAGAGGGTAAAATCCTGGGCTCCCTGCCCTGTCTCAGCCACTCCAGCAGCCCTAAGCAGTCTCCAAAAAAAGACTGCAGGTTCCCAGAGAGTCAGACATGCGGCTTCTTCAGGTGACACTTTCCTGCATCCAGAGCACAATCACCTGCATCCCAGCCAGAAGGTGGGAAGCAGCTCTCACCAACCTTCAAGGCATTGCTGACCATGGGAAGCTGAGGCTTCTAAAGTTTAAGTGCTTTGATTGGGGGTCACTTGACGAGTGTTGTGTGGCCAAGTCAGCATCCAGGGGTTTATCTGTCTGCTGTATTTTGCTGCCTTATCATACTGTCACTGTTAAAACTCTTGGGCAAGACAGAGCCCTGTGCTATGTGCCTGGAGACTTCCATCAGGGTGTTGGTGTGACTTTTGGAGTAAAGGACCCTTCTAAAAATAAAAGGAAAGGTGTTGAATGTTTACTTGCCCAATACAAATTTAGAGTATAATTTCAGGGTACTGTCCTTTTGCTCTCTAAACTTATCCAAGAATCTCAGATTAAGACCTTCCTGAGTTGAGGGTAAAAAACATTCCATAAAAGGCAAGATAGTAAACATTTTAGGCTGGCCAATGTAGCACAAAGGCTGTCGTGGACAACATAAATATAGGTGTGTCTGTGTTCCAATAAAACTTTATTTATATAACAGGAGGTAGGCTACATTTGCTAGTGTCAACCACTGGTCCAAGTTGAACCTGAACCCAGCTTCAAAGCATTTACAACTATTTACACACAGCAGATTCTACCTGACTGGGCATTCATGAGGCCTCCATCATCTATCAAGTGCCCTCTTGAAGGGGAAAAAGTGATCTAACATCTATTGAGTGTTAACTAGGAGCCAAGCTCCGCTGGGCATTTTGTGTGTATCATCAGGAGCACTTTCCCACCTCGAGATCCCGAGCCTCTCACAAGCAAAGATGAGCTTATTATTTTCTATCAATTCACATTGGCTCTCCATCTCTGGGCATTATTACTTTTTTGTTGTGTAGTTTCCTGCTGTTGCCTAAGTCACATGCATGACTGTGTCTCAGTGAGGTGGGAGTCATGGTCTGGATTTACTTGGTGATGATTTAATAACTGTCCATTTTCTAGTAGATTGTAAGAGCTATGAGGGCAGGGTTTGTCTATACCACTGACCATCCTGTCCACAGAGCACACTGTAGGCTCTTACTAGATGAGTGATCCACTAGTGAGTGAGTGGATTAGCATATGAACCTTGAGGAGTCCAGGCAGTGAGGGAGGATGGTCTCCAGGGGTCAGCCAGAGCTTGCCTGACGAGGCACCGTCTCATTGCTTCTCGACACCCCTGGCTGTTCCAAAGCCAGTGAGCATGCAGACCCTCTCTGCAGCAGTGCGCCTGTGGCTGGCTGGGAAGAGAGAATTGGCCAATCTTGGGAAGGCGTCAGGGGTGAAGACAGAAAAGGCATGGGATGCAGCTACTAAAAGAAAGTAGATGCTGTTGAGTAACAAGCTCTTGCCTGGAGGAGCCCAACAAAGAGGGCTGTTTGGGCAAAGAACAAGGGGTGATGTGTTCCTTGGTCGACTCCAGAAGCATAATTAATTCACCAGGCAGCAACCTGCTGTTCTGGGCTTCTGCCCCAGCCTCCACCCAGATCTTTCCCTTATACTAGGAAAAGCTGTGTCTGCCCCTGCCACAGAGACATAAGCTCAATTCATTATTTTCCTTTCCTAATTAGGCCCAGGAATGGTGGAGACAATTATTAATAATGTATTGAGATTTTCTAAATGCCCCCTCAGGAGCTAAGCCTGAGAACTGTGCCCTTGATGACAAGCAGCCACTCTGCCACCACACTGGGCTCCGTGCCCAGAGTGGAGAAATAAATAAATCCGAGGAGCAAGGGGCCCATCCAGCACAGGCTACAGATGGCAGGGTCCATCCCACCACCATGAGCGGGGAGAGAGAGGCCTGGGGTGCCAGCTGCCTGTGCCCCAGCCCTTCCCTGGCTGGCCTTGTCACGGCACCCTGTAGGGCTCAGCTGCTCAGCCCCTGCCCCTGGAGGCAGCCTTGACTCCTGTCTGTCTCTCACACCGACCCCCACGCTCCGGCACCTCTCCCTTCAGAGCATTTCCTGACTCTGGCCTAGCTCTCCACTGCTGACGCCTGACTCGCACCCACCACTGTCTCTGTCCTGGGTGCCCTCCCACCTCCCCACCTTTCTCCCACCCTGCCACGCGCACACACACCTGCATGGTCTATTTTAAAACAGAGTCACTGGGATGACATCAAAGCCCGACCTCGCCACCCTCTTTCACGACCCTGAAGTGCCATCTCCTCTGTCAGTTCTCGTGGCCTCCAGGTCCTACGTAATCCCGTCTCCTCTCAGTGTCCCCTGCCGACTTTCCATTGGCCATGATGACTTCCTCTGGCCCCTGAGACCTGCCAGGCCCAAGTTCACCTCAGGGCCTTTGCTGGGGCTCTTCCTTCTCCACACATCTATATGGTGACCTCTCACACCAGGTTCCGGTCTGTGCTGAAATGTCACCCCTGAGGCTGACCTGATCGCCCCATATCACACTGAGCCCTGCCCACTCCACTGCAAACGCCTGACTCTGACCCCCTCACATCCCAACACCCTCAGCCCCCATAGCTGCTCTTTGTGGTATTAAAGGGCACATGTGGTGTCCAGGAGGGCCACCTCCTCTGCACCTCCCTTACAAGAGAGGAGACCATTCCCAGAAGTTCCCAGCAGCTTTTCCTCTCTTGTCATTGGCCAGAACTGCATGGCCCTGAACCAGTTAGGGCCAGAGGACTAGAAGGACCAGGCCTGGCTGAGACCACCAAAACCCCAGCTCCTAGGCTGGCCCCATATCCTCAGAGCCTAGGCCCTGTGGAGGGTGGAGGCACAGAGGAGACTCGAGTTCTTTTAGGGAGAAGGGGAAGGATGGGGCAGCGAGGGGCATCTGCTGCCAGCTCTCTGACAGAAAACCTCACTAATCCTTGCTCTAGCCATGGAGGAGGGTCTGTTGCTTTCCCTCCAACAAACAGTGATAGAAACTGAGATTAACAGATTGAAAGACTTGCCCAGAGTCAGAATCTGGATTTTAACCCCAGGGCCTTCTGATTCAAAGCCACTGCGCATAACCACTGCGCTGATCTGGACAACCAATTCCCAGGGAGAAGGAAGCACCAGGCAGGTGGGGAGCAGCTGTGATAACCCCACAAGCAGCAGCAGAGGCCCCCACACAGGCAGGGAGAGGCTTCAGGGGCAGGCAGTGGGGCACAGCTGAGCTAAGAGGCTCAGAGAGAGCAGAGGGAATGACCAGCTTGGGGCCTGGGCCATGAAGAAGGCACTGCCCCTGTCCACACTGAACAGCAGGGGTAAGAAGGCCAAGACGCTTCCAGCACAGGAGGCTGGGGGCTGGGGTGGGGCCTGAGAGACACGCCCACTGGGCAGCTGTGAGAAGAGGCCAAGAGCAGAGAGGATATTTGAGGGCCACTCGTACAGCATGAGGGGAGGACCCCGGGCCCTGGGCAGCTCGCCCCAGGAAGCCCAGCAAGGTCTGCAGTGGGGGAGAGCAGGATTGCTCAGCTGCAGCAGCCCACGGCACAGGGGCTTACAGAGGTGCAAAGGACGGCATAGGGGAGGCAGTGTGGGACCACCGATAGGACTATGGAAAGCGTGGTGGGCCCCCAAGCAGGCTGAACGCAGATTCACCTCCCTGGCCCGGTACTCCCCCACTTTGCCTGCAGTGTCCACAAAATGCCCCCTTCCTTTGTTTCTGGAAGAGGCAGGCCACAGAGGCACCTCCAGGAGCTCTGCACCCTCTGGGCAGCTAACAGTGCCTTCCTGTTTCCTTCACGTGTGAGCCAGGAGTCGGTGCACTGCCTATGGTTATTGGGAACCCTTAGTTTGAGGGAGGAATCAGGAAGACTCCTGAGAAAAGGGAGTGCTGAACGCCGCATCCTGAGCCAGCTTCCTGTCCGGAGAGAGAGGGTAGCAGGGCTCCCCAAGCAGCAGTACTGTGTTCACCTGAAGCGATCCCTGAGGAAGGTTCTTGCTTCTCCAGGGGCTGGCATCGAGCACCACTGTCTCATTTTGTGTTTGTGGTTTTCAAGTCTAGCTAATGTGCTCTGGTACCTTCGGGATGGAAGATGAGTGAGCACCTCACACCCAAGCTGGCCCCGCAGACCTCCCCCAACTGTTGTGGGATGTGGACACCCTGGCACAGGCCTCCCGGAGGATGCCCTGTACCCATGAGTGGACAGCAGGGACCTGAGAGTCAGTCCCTTATGTCTGAGACAATGGGGCTCTGTGTGGGGGTGGGGGCTGGGGGAGGAGGCAGCCAGCTTTGCCCCTGTGCTGCTGCTGCCTCAGGGGACATTGAGTCTGTCATACAACTATCAGGGGCAGAGTTGGGGGCACTGAGGCCAGGGAAGAGACTTCTGAGAAACCACGTATGCCCTCCTTGGGGAACAAGTACTTTGGGGACAGCACATAAGCAGGGCTGAGAAACCTGAGTCTGGTCCCTGCGTGACCTCGGTAGCCATCTCCCCTACCTCAAACCTCAGTTTCCTCTTTTGTCCAAAGGGTCACACAAGTCTTTGGCAAAGCTCCTGACCCCCTTGCTGTCCTTGTGAGCCAGACAAAACCAACGGGTGCTTCAGGAGAGCTAGCCAAGGCAGGAACAAAGAGGAAGTGTGCTTTTCAATACTCTTATTTAAACATTTTGCTACCTTTCAGCGAGCGCTCTAAGTCCCATGTGTTTGCACTTTTCCTAGATGCACTGGGCAATTCCCTCAAGATCCTTCAGGTGAAAAGGGACCATGTACATGCTAAGGACCAATTGTGCCATTAGACGCTCTAAGGACCAATTGTGCCTTGGAGTAAGGCTGTGACTTCTCTCGTCTCTGCTCCCAGTGAGGCCTGGTGGTGTCACCAGCTCATACTAACCCCAAGACAGAGAAATGACTCCCAGCCCAGGCTAGCTCCTGCCTCCTGTTCCCCCCAGGAAGGGCTCACTTTGTCCTTTGTGGCGGAGGAAGCACATTCACGGAAATCAGCTCCTCAACAGAGACGGAGACTGATCTCCACGGCACAGAGGCCCTAGGCAAACCAATGCTAGACTGAATTGTCAGTGGCTGTGACCCACCTGATGGGCTGGGAGCTGCACTGCTGAGGACCCTGGAAGCAGAGAGATGAGACTGTGGTGGCTACACCTCGTCATCTGACCTTGGTCTGACTATCAAATGGGACAACAGAGGCAGCATTCTTGTGGGTACCAGGAATAGCATCCATCACTTACCCAGCAATGATTTTATGGGACCAGCACACATGATGGTGCATAGCCCAATTATATCCCCTTTTATATATGTATGTATGTATTTTATGCCTTAAATAAATAAGGCATACATATATACATACATGCCTTAATTAAGGCCAATTAAGCACCCAGCATGCGACCCTTTCAGCTCCTGGGAACGGCTAGGAAACCTCTCAGGCAGCCTGGACTTGAGTCACCAAAGACTTGGAAAATTAAAAGAGAGTCGAAGGAGGCCCCCAGGCCCAGAGGCCCCAGGGTGACCAGTGGAGCTTGGCTGCAGAAGTGGGGAGCCATGTAAGCAAATGGCTGGCCTCTTAATGTGGCCAGGCACAAGGTCAACAGGCCAAGCCATGGATAAAGCCTCTGTCCCATGATGGAAAAGTGATTTTAAAACAAAGAACATGACTATGACTTTCCTCTTCTAGAACTAGATTGCATTACTTTTTAAAGATACCTTGTAAACCTGAGATCGTCCAACCTACTTGCTGTCCCCTTGAGTCATTCATGGCAGCTCAGTTCCCACCTGTCAGTCAGTCAGACATTTCTCGTGCACCACGTCTCTCCAACAGCTGGCTCAGGAGGGGCCAGCTGTTCCCCTGTGAGTTAAGTTGGCTGTGAGTACTGTTGCCAAGCCTCTGGTTGTGTAGCCTCACTTTTAAAAGGGGCATATATCAAGTTGACTGAGGGGCTATTAAAATAAATCCATAAATTAAATACATACATACGTAAAAGGGAATATAATTGGGCTATGCACCATCATGTGTGCTGGTCCCATAAAATCATTGCTGGGTAAGTGATGGATGCTATTCCTGGTACCCACAAGAATGCTGCCTCTGTTGTCCCATTTGATAGTCACAAAACCCCATGAAGACTATAGGAGAAGTGTTTTGTCACCAAGAGTGGCTGGAGGGCTTGCTTGATCCCACATGGTTCTGTGATTTTGGACTTTGGGAGAATTCCACCCCCCACCCCCCAACAGGAACTTCCTTGGTCTCTTTGGCCCTTCAGCCTCCCTGAACACACATTCAGGTGGGCACGTCTGAAGCTCTCCACTCTATGTGCTTCTTTTGCAGACACACCTCTGGGGGTATCACAATCCCTTTTCCATTTCTTTCCTGGCTCTTGCCACAATAAGTAATTATATATTTGGTGGTGCACCATATATATATGCACCATATTTGGTGGTGCATTTGTTTGCTATTGGCTTCCTCTGCTCTTCTCAAAGTTCCCTTGGGGAGAAATCTCATCTGTTTCTTTTTTTCTTTTTCTTTTTTTAAATTTAAATTTATTTATTTTTATTGTTAAATCATAGCTGTGTACATTAGTGCAATCAAGGGGTAAAATGTGCCAGATTCATATACAATCTGAAATATTCTCATCAAACTGTTCAACATAGCCCTCATTGGACTCTCAGCTCCATCTCCCCAACCTGCAGGGTTGGCTGGGCCCTGCCTGGCTTTTTCCTTCCTGTACCACTGTTTGGAAACCCTCATAAGGGAGGAAGCTGGCCAGTGCTAGGACTCACTTCATTTGTTTCTTGTCTCTCTGGGGTCATTGTTGTTGCATGATAAATGTACCTACTGTTAAACAAACAAACAAACCTTTGTTTTATATATTTGGTATGTTTTTGCATGTTTTAGGCAGGAGGGCAAATCTGGTCTCTGTTACTCCATCTTGGCTGGAAGCAGAAGTCCCAAAGGTTTTAACGATAACATTTCTTAACTGAAAAGAATGCTGTTACTCTGATAAAGCAAAATTTTATCTCTAAATTGCTCTCTCTGGTTGCCAGTCTCATCATCTTTACAGCATCAGAAGGGTTTAATGTATACAGCAGACAAAACCTCATTGAGTCTCAGGAGAGAGGGTGTTGTGACCCCTGAGGTGTCGGGACAGCTCCTGTCTTTCTGTTGTGTTTGCTCGTCTGGAAGCAAGAGGGAGAGACAGAGGAGGCAGAGAGCTCAGACATCCTCATTCCTGGAATGTGGCAGTCCCCGATTGTCTCAGCCTTCCCTGTCTGACCACCTGTCTCTCACAAAGCATCACCTTTACCCCTGAAATGACCTTACCTAGTGCATTAGCAATTCGTGTGTGTCTTTTCTCTTGGAAACAGCAGACTCCTTGAGCAAGATGATCAGGTCCTAGCTTTGTAATGATCCATGGGGCAGCTGGTGCCAGACCTGGCATGGACACAGTGTACATTTGATTCATCCTAGCACTCCAGCTCTCAGCACAGTGCTGGGCACTAAGGGTGCTCAGTTGTGTTTGGTGGCTGAATGCATGAGCAACTTCGTGATACTGTCTTCACAAATATGCACCATCAATCTGTGTGCGTGATTAGCTGTCTTGTTACCTCTCAGAGAGGTTGGACACATGCAACAGGAGGAAAGTTCAGGGACAGACTCAGCCCTAAGACCAAGGTCCCAACCTTGGCCCCTGGGAAGGTTTCTTCTTAATTCTGAGCCTTGGTATGTGTTCTGTTTTCTGAAATGACACCACCTAGGCTTTTTCCAGCCCCAACATTCTCTAATTGACTCAAGCAAGGATAAATAAAGATGCATTCTTTGAATACAACAGCTGGTTGTCTGAGCAAAATCCAAGATTTATGCCTCCTCAACTAGGTTCCACAAAACACCTCCCTCTTTTCATATGTTAGCATTTTTGCATCAGAAAGTTTCCTTACAAGTGCGCAGTGATCATTTTCTGCAAAGGGAACCTTATACAGGACACTCAACCACCTGCTCCCTGCTTTCAGTACCAATTATATTTTGAAAAGTAATTAAAAAAAAAAATTCCCATCTCATTAACAGAGAATGTAAAGAATTGAGGCACTGTGGAATTTAGTACCAAATTCCAAGGGAGGCTTACAGTCAATCAAGTTTATGGAATTTCTCAACAGGGGCCCTGTTTGAGAGGTAATTCTACCTGTGTGGGAATACCCAGTTTGTTGTCATTAACGTTGTCCTTAACATCCATACCAGCTGGGATCACTCATTGTGGCAACCAATGATATCCCCCTCCCATGTTTCTAAGTGTTTTCTATGGGGTGGGGGAGTGCAGAATTCCCCAGCTGAGACCACACACTGGTAGATCCATCCCCGGCCACAGGAGTGTTGGGTAACCTTCTGTGCACCATTTGTGGGCAAGCATGGCCCTGGGGATTGCTGTGAAAATGAGGAGGCAAACCTTTGGGGTTTGGGAGCCCAGTGTAAACAGAACAGCCTTAGATGATTTGGTTGCATTTCTGACTCTCCAACAAGGACTTATGACTTCCCAGAGTGTAGGGAAGGTGGGGCATCCCTTCCCCCCCCCCCCCCCAGAAAGACTGAGGCAAGTCTGGGACACTGGGGGGAAGGATTTGATGTTTAATATTTCACCAAAAAAGCATTGAACAAGTCCATCATGGAGACAATGAGAATTCTTTTGGGCCTTCTTTCCCTTACAGTTTATGCCTACTACTCTCTTCTGTATCTTTTCAGTGGTGAGCTTTCTAAAGGCCTGATGCTATCCTGGCTGAGAGCAGTTCAGAGGCGGAAGCATTTCTGATTCTGCTTGGTCTCTGTGACACTCTCAGTTTCACCCCTGGGGACCTTGCATTTGTTAATGGGGTTTTAGCCATGGTTCCCTGGGAAGCACATAATGGCTGCCCGGATCTCCTAACCCAGCTGCAACAATTCAATAACAATTCCATAACCACTCCCTCCTTTCCTTCTTCTGTCTTTGGTCTGTGCAGGAGTGTACAGAAGTACAAGCATTGGAGAAAAACAGCTTCTTATAAAGTTAATCTGACACACCATACGATGCAGCAATCCCGCTCCTAGACATTTATCAAGAGAAAGAGGAAAACATGTTTCTGCAAAGACTTGCACACAAATTTTACAGAAACTTTATTCACTATAGTAGAAACCTAGAAATAGCCTAGACATTTATCATCAGGTGAATGGCTGAAAAGATTATGGTATTCCTGTAATGAAATACTACCCAGCAGTAAAAGAGAAGGAACTCCTGAAATGCAACAACACAGGTGAATCTCAAAAACACTATGCTGAGTAAAAGAAGTAAGAAAAACGCACATGTACTGCATGATTTCATTTATAGGAATGCCATAGACAGGCAAATCTAATCTATGATTTTAGAAATCAGAAAAGTGGCTGCCCCCAGGGTGGCACAGCCTAGAAAGAGGCACAGGGAAACTTTCTGGGCTGTTGGAAATATTCTGTGTCATACTGGACATGTGTCTTCCGCTGGTGTATGCGCGTAGCAAAGCTGATCAGACAGTACATTTAAGATGGGTGCCTTTCACTAGATGTGAATTATGCATTGGTAAGAATCATAATAATGAAGCCATCTGTAGTATCCTTTGAGAAGTCATCCACCTGTTCCCCACATGCTTTTTAAACCCCTCAAGTTGCCTTTTATGGATGGATACCAGGTCTGGGACATAGTTCTGATTATTTTGCATGTATTCATGTCTTGAAGACCTCCCCAAAGCTAATACTGTCTCTCCATATGTTCATTCCATCCCCCCAATTCCCTTCTCTTTCATCCTCTTCCTTCCCTTATTCTTTTT
This sequence comes from Loris lydekkerianus, assembly GCA_963574355.1. Classification (NCBI taxonomy): domain Eukaryota; kingdom Metazoa; phylum Chordata; class Mammalia; order Primates; family Lorisidae; genus Loris; species Loris lydekkerianus. The sequence continues at coordinate 5,031 of CAUYPK010003775.1, read as the reverse complement.
ACAATTCTGGACACTTGTTTCCAGTTGTATCTGAGTCTTTTCAGAACCCCTGGAATGAGGCTGTGCAATGTCTTTGCTTTTTTGCGAGGAAAGTGAACTGGACTTACTTACACCTGTCCTTCCGGTCCACCCCAACCCAGCCTGTGCCCAAGGGAGCAGGACAGGTTCACCTGTGCTCTCCATGGATTGAATAGTGTTGGGAGGGTCCTGGAGCACCCAGTATCAGATGCTTTGTCAATGAAACTTTTCCAAATTTTAGCCACCCGCTTCCAAACTGAGACAGCTACAGGTGCCCCATCACATGGGCTGAATCCAAGAAAGGAAAGAGCCTGTGTCTTGTAGGAAATTAGCTTAAGAAATAAACATGGCTGGGCCTCCCTTTCTCTCCTTCCTCCCCCATTGTCCCCTGTGAGCCCCACTCCCCACCCCCACCTGCAGAAGAACCAGATTTAATGCCTCAGCTGAGAGAATGAGATGTTCTGTTATTTTTCATGGGAAATTAGACCTGACCCTGCTGTCAGTTAGCTCATGCCAAGAGAGGATAGATGGCCTGGGGCACAGCGCTTAGCCCTTGCTCTGAGCACGCACCAGGGCCGGGATGGAGGCACTCAGGGCCTAGCCTGGCTGGGGGCCAGCTATGATGTCACTTGCTACAGGGTGGGGGCAGGGATAGTAGGAAAGGTTAGAGAGCTTTTATACCAATGATGGATGGTGGTGACTGCCCCTCCTACATCACCCCTCCCCCCAATTGGTGTCATCCATGACAGTCCCACCTCTGATGCTGGCCTGACTGACTCATGCAGGGGAGACTTAGGCTGCTTGTGTCTCTTTTCAGCTCCCAACTCTACCTCTTGTCCTGCTGAGGAAAGCTGGTGGTCGGGGCTGGTGATCATCATTGCCGTATGTTGTGCCTCCTTGGTGTTTCTGACTGTGCTTGTTATCATTTGTTACAAAGCCATAAAAAGGTAAGTGGCTGCCTACTGCACCCAGCTTTGAATCTAGGGGCACTCCTACCCCATCATTTCTATGTTAAGCATTAGAATGTACAATGAACTCCCATCTACCTTCACTCTAATTCAACAATTATCAAGATTTTCCGTTTTCTTTTTCCTTTGATCTGTTTCATTGCTGAAATATTTGAAAGTGGATCAGAGACATAATGTCCCTGTCATTTCTAGGAAGTTTGCAAGCATTTGATTAGCACCAATTATAGGTCAAGCCCAGTGTAACACGAAAAAAATGCAAAGATATTGCAAAATCTCAAGGGTAATCCGAGTTGTTAATCATATAATATTTCTAAGAAGAAAGTTTTTAAAAAGTTGCCTGAAGCCCAAAGTTGGAGGGTCTGTATTAAATGCAATCTAGTACCTAAAATATTCAGTTTTCCTCTTTGAATCAGTTGTTTATGCGTGCACTTTAATAATTCAAAAGCAGAAAGAGTAAAATATCAAGTTGGAAGTCCTAAGGAGCACATGGTCAGGCACACAGAATAAAGGAGAGTGGAAAGCCCAGAAGTGTCCTGACAACTCGGCAGAAGAGGCTGACACCAGTGGGCAGGATCCAGGTGTGGCAGCTCTACACAGGATGGGCCCAAGCCACAAGCCTACTGTGTTCCATACTACGCTGTAGAGCAGCTCCAAACCCATGCTAAGTAACAGGGAATAACTACAGTGTGGCAACACCTCGGCCAGCACTGGGCTCATCTCACCTTCATTCTCTCAGTTCATGTCCCCAGCATCTTTCCATTTTGTAGATGAGGAAACTGACGTTCTAAGGAGTTGGGGAGCTGCCTCAGATGGCACAACCAGTGAGCAGGGGAGGCAGAACTTGAACCCAGAATTATAAGACCCCCAAGCCCACTCCTGAACTTAACACCCTCCTTTAGTGTTGCAGATGAGTTCAACACACTGTTAGGCTGATGACACACCTTGATGTTCCTGTCTGCCCTTCCTCAGGGGTGCAGAAGAAGGGGTGGTAGAGGTGTGGTGAGGCATGTCTGTGCCTCTGAGTCCAGAAGGAAAGACAGACAGGCAAAGAGGCCCAAGGTTCTGAGACCTCGTAACTTTGGACAGGAACCCAGCCTTGGACACCAAGGTGGATGTGTTGGAGTCTTCCAGGGGACAGGGCTGTCTAATCCCCAGGTGTTTTCTGGGTACCTCCTGTGTGTCCAGCTCGGTGGGCATGGAAACAGGTCAGACCCAGGCTGTGCCCATAGGCTGCTCACCTGGCCTCCAGGGGTAGGGACTAATGAGGTGGTAGGGGGGTTGCTGGCAGCCTGCTGTGGCTGCCCAGAGGAGTTGTGGTGATCCCTGATTGGGATGCTAGTGGCATTTGAGCAAGAGTCTGCTGGGATGGGAGGAGGATTTTAAGCAGAGCAGGGAAGCATCCAGGCCAAAACACATATGTGAGCAAAAGTGCCAGGGTACCAGAAAGATGCTGCAACCAGGAAGATGAGGTTGGAGGGGGCCGCCAGCCTGACTAAATGTGGCTTTGCTTGTGACTCCAGGCACCAGCAGCTACTGAAGGTTTGGGGAAGAGTATGCAGCACCAGGACACAGGCTGGCAATCCCCTCAAGGACTCCCCCCTTTCCCCTTGGAGGAAACTCACTCAACATAAATAATGTTTTAAATTAATTTTCGCTCTCATAAAAGACACCCTGAGCCACCTCTGCCTCACCTTCTGGCCCAAACCTCCCCTAAAGAAATGTCCTACCTGCTTCAACTGGAGGTGGAAAGAAGGAACACAGCAGGAGAACAGACTCACATAAATATCTTTCCAGACAGTGTTGCCTGGACACAGCCATTCTGGGCTTTGTTTCAGCTGGGCTGGGGATCTCTCAGGAGGGAAGTAGGGGCGGCCTCCTCTCAGAGCAGCCAGGAGGGCCTTCTGACTGCTCCCTGTCCCCTTCCTTTCTCACTGAGCTCTTGGTTCCTGGGTTTATCAGTGTCCTAGGAAAAAAAACCAGAACTCACCCAGCTGGCTCAATGGATCAGGATTTGAAGGTGTACTCTTTCTGGGGGTCTGGGTGGGGCTCCTTCCCAGGGCCATAGGCAGGTCCAGGGAGCAAATGGGTCTAGTGAGGCACTCAGGGACTGGCAGCAGTGGGACGATGACAGGTAAGGGAACTAGTGTCATGGGAAGCTAGTGAGAGACTCACACTCGGGAGGGGGCCATCCAACAGGACCTGTGATTGGAGCAAGAAATGCAGCCCCCAAACAGAGGCGGAGGGCAAGGAGATGCTGCCAGCCTCTTTCTACACTCTCAGCTCGCTCAGGGTGCCTCCCATTAGCCAAACCCGAGAAGCAGGGAACCGGGAGATAGATTCAGCTAGTGGGCCTCCTAGGCACAGGGCAGGGACAGAGGTGAAATGCAGGGACAGAGGGGGTGACACAGACACTCCGCAGCCAGCCCTTTTCTGCCCCAGCACCAGGCTCTGCATCCATCTTTGGGGCAAGACCTGGGGACACGGGAAGAAGACCAATCCTCTGCCCTTAGGATACCCAAAGAGGGCATCCTTGGCGCAGCAGACAGAAAAGGGCTCTGCTCATTGCCAGAGGAGGCAGAAATAGAGCCCAACACTGCCAGAACCCACCTGGAAAGAGTCTGGGGAGGGAGGCTTAACCCCTTGTGGGAGAGAGGAGGAGGCAGCAGAAGTCACAGCCCCACGGAGGAGAGCGGAGTGCCCCTCCCCGCCTCCCCAGCGGCCTGAGCTCAGCTGTGAGAGAGGGCAGCGTGGGGAAGCCAGCTAGCTGCCTGGCTGCATTCTCTCAGAGTAAGTAGAGGATTTCTTGCTCACAGCCAATTGTTTTTGGTCAATAATTCATCTGCAACATGCCTTTCTCTTAGAAAACAAAAGCATCCCATGTCACTGTAAAACCTTTTAAAGGAGAATTTTGTGATGAGCCCCACTAATTTTTTTTGTTTGTTTGTTTGTCTGTTTTTGTTTACTTTCACGGCCTCACATCCTGGGAGGATTTCCAATTGATCTTTGTGAATGGCCTCAACACAAACTTCTGGAGCCAGATTGCTGGGAGGATGGTTCCAGAATCAGCCAGGGTAGAAAGGAAGTGACTTTGGAGATGCCGGCTTGGCATCTGGGGGTATTGGTGTTGGCAGGGACAGGAGGAGACTGAGGGCTGAGTTGCAGATGGGGAAGGAGCACCCCGCAGTGGCCTTGCATTTGTGTCCAAGGCTGCCGCAAGGCCCGGCTGAAGGGGGGCTGGACACTGGCAAGAAGACGGGTCTAATCAGCACTTCCTAGACTCAGATTTGGTGAATCAACACTTCATCTTATGACTCAGCAGCACAGAGTGAGTCCCAAGTCTGTGCTAAGCAATGTGGTGCTGTGGCACTCCGCGGTGGGGGAGCCCAGAAGAGGGGCATCTTGCCCAGACTTGGTGACTGACAAGATTTCTTAGAAGCAGCACATTGGCCAGGCCAAGGGACAAAGGAGAGGCGTTACTTAAATTGAGATGAGCACAAGCAGCGGCCCCCAAGTTGCCTGTCAATGATTCCAAACTCCAGAGGGGGTTTACCCAACGATGGGGAGTCCGTGCAGTGTGTATTTTGGTGGCTTCATTGACCTGAGCTTGTTGTGAACAAGCCTCTTTATCCACAGCCACAGCGTGAGCAGGCCCCAGAGGACTTGGGTGTTCTGTACTGTCGAGTGCCTGACACCCAGACATCTTCCCGCCCCGAGGCTGGTCATGCATGTGTTTCCAGCAGCGGAACCACCTGGATCTGTTGTAAGAGCCAGACTGAGAGGCAAGACCCTGAGTCTGTTCTCACCTCCAGCTGGTAGTTTTACCCAGTGGGCATCACTTTTCTCTCTGGGCCTCAGTTACCCCTCCCTGTAGACTGGCAGCCCTCCATATGTTCTTCCAACTCCCTAAACCAGGGGTGGCGAACAAGTTCGACACAAAGAGCCAAAATTTTAAACTGTGAGAGTCAGAGAGCCACACCACGCAGTGACCTGCCAAAACAAACACTCACACAAAAGCATATAATTTTAACAATAATATATTAAACAC